>JBBPLV010000094.1:0-38306 GCA_038089975.1 Boletellus ananiceps | reverse complement strand
AAGAACGACGAGTATGGGACCAGAGCGTACTGGTGAGCCTCACAGCTCCCTGCCACGGACAACCTCTCGACACGCCAAGCAGGAACTCGAGATACACCCAGTGTGTTGTCAGCATCTGGCAGAGTCCCAACCTGATCGTGACGCTGGATGATAGGGATGATCCAGACGCCTCCTTTGACTGGTTTAAATCATATGCAGATCTTGCTACCCACATCCGTTTCTTCGTACCCGACAAGACGGCCAGGATATTGATGCTCGGGTGCGGCAACTCAAAGTTCTCAGAAGACGTAGGTGGAACAGGGAGGCACTCTCGGGCTCGCAACCTTGACACGCGGCTTGCCAGATGTGGGAAGATGGTTACAGGAACATCGTCAACGTTGACGTCCGTTACCCAGACGCTAATCAAGCCTTGTCTCCGTCCTCACCGCTATACAGTATTCCGAGGTCGTCATCGAACAGATGCGGGCCCGCCACGCCAAGTTGCGACCGGAAATGGAATGTGCGTACCGTCACTGCTGACGTGCAATATACACCGATATCATGCCCATGGCTTTGTTTCAGGGCACGAGATGGATGTTCGTGCACTCTCATTCGCAGACGCTTCTTTCGACGTCGCAATCGATAAAGGTAGTGTGATTCAGCCTTATATTTCTTCTGGCCTGGTGTCAGCATATCCCGCAAAGGAACGATGGATGCCATGATGACGTCCTCTACCGACGTTTGGGTGTGTGCATATCCGATGAGGTTTCAGCTGCACACCAGACTCAGAGCGTGCAGGATCCTCCAGAAGATATCATCAGGGACTGTACTGCAGAAGTATCCGAGGTGCTCAGGTGCCCTGATACCTCTCGCTGGTATGGTCAAGAGATTTATGCAGACTCCTTCCAGGGTGCTCCGATTGTCCGGTATCTTTCTTTACATCACGTTTGGTCAACCCCACTTTCGTCGAAGGTTCCTAACAGGCATTCATTCTTCCGGAACAAGACTGGAAGTAAGAGAGCTCGGGGAGTCCTTCCATTATTACATGTATATACTGCGCAAAGTGGCCTAGAAGAGATCTCATGATTGCAAAGGCTTGCAAAGTTGCCCTCGTCGGAGAGTCTGAGCTGCGGAGGGTCATCCTGCTCTTCTGATTGTGAGCACGTTACATCTAACGTGTGCTTTATGCATCCTCGCTCTGGTTCATCGGCAGAATCAAATGGACATATTTCTTACCTGAATGTATGTGTCTCCAGCAACTAGGACTACTGCTCCGCTTCTTGAGAGGTCGGTCCAAAGGAAGTCAATCACGAGCAATGGGACGCACTCTGGTGCACTGTTCGTGATGACGCATGTATACATGGAGCGTCAGGCATGTCATTCGCTGGTGAGGATGAGTGTAAAGCTACCACAACGTGTCGATGCTTGTTGGGGACAGACTGTATGGCAAAGTGTCATTGGAGTACCTACATGGTAACTCTTCGAGCGTGCGTCGTCGGGAAAGCCCCCGACTAGAAAGGCATAGCCGTTGTATAGAGTGAAACGTAGTGCTCTGCATGTTATACCGCGAGGCGATTTGACCTCCGTCGCGCCAAATATGCGGTGGTGAGATCCAATGTGCCAGCGGCATAGATATGCTGCTCCCAACTGGTGAGAGGCGCGGCTTCTCAGAAATACTGTACCCTGTCGTCACAATTGCAGTCATCTGCCCAACGAAGCTCCCTGATTGCCGTTGGAATTTCAGGAATCTGGAAAATAGTCTTATTGACGTCGAGGCACACGACTGGAACGGTGGACACTGATTAATACCGGAAAAATTACAAGGCCGCCTTGGTTAGAATAGGAACTTGACGTTCTTGTAGAATGTCAACATGGGATTCTCTCCGTTCCTGAGCTGCGTCTTGTCTAGGTCGCCATAAGTCTCCATGAACTCTGCGTGACTAAACACACTACTCCTCCTTTCCCCTACGGGCAGTCCACTCGCAGATTTGACACCGTCAAGCAGCGAGCGACGAGATGATGGAGAAAAGAATTGCGGATCAAGGGGGGTGGGCGTATTGGAAACAAGAGGTGACAGACGTCCGTACCTCAGATCAAGGGAGTCATCGCAAGCACCAACTGGTTGTTCCAGGACGCATTCATACATGTCCCGCAGTTGCTCGAATGCAGTGGGGAATAAGATGTCGAAATAACCCTGGCGGACAAAGATCGTTTTACAGGGTACCATTGTCCCGCGCACGCTTGTTTGTACAACAGGCCCATTTATGCCCGGCACTGCATCAGGTAGTGACGAAAAGTCCGTAAGCAGTAGGCGATGACGCGGGAAGTGCGCGCGAAGCAAACGAAGGAGAGAGAGCTGGCGGGTGGGCATGTATTCCGGGGGAGACATGTTGGGTGCAAAGGGGAGGGTTGCATATATTCGTCTCAACGGGGAGGAACGAAGATACCACGGTATGGGAGGTTGACGCTTTATGCGCTGACGAAGGGAGAGGAAAGACGCAATAAGGGGGTCGGTGATTCTCGTGTAATATGGTAAGAATTCGCCCTCCGCATCGATGGCAACTAAACCTTGGAACGGCTCCAGGGTACGAGTGTCATATCGCACGAGGTCATGGGCGAAATTGTCTACGACTTCAGCAGCGAGGACATAGCATGGTGCATATTCTTTCTTGGTCCAGGAAAAGACACTCCGATGCTCGACGTGCGCTGTACGTTGGTCATGGCCTGCGCGACGTAAGCGAGTCCGTTGAGTATTCGCAAGCGGGTCACTAATCTCGATGATGGTATAGACTGTGCGGTCGTAGACTTCAGGATAGTGTGTGCGAAGGTAGTTGAGAACGTTCAATGCCAGGGTACCGTTTCCAGCTCCAAGCTCATAGATTTTGAAGTCTTCGTACGGAAAATACTTCAGGAGATATTCGGACACAAGACATTGAGCAATGGCTTGGCCATACCATGGCTGGACAGAGTATAAGAATTCAAAGGACGAGAAAGCGAGTGTCTATGCACCTTGAACAGTTCGGTAGGCGTATGCCAAATTTGCTTTCCCGGTCCATCAGAGACAGACAAACTACCACACTCTACATAGCGGCGTGCGACAGCAGCCTCAAATTGTGCAGTATCTTTGAAGCTGCTGAAATTGAACCCCTCGTTCTCTTCTCCAGGCGCTGTGAAGATAGTAGCTTGCTTGGAGAAATAGCCGTAATGCGGATTGTACAGCGCATCTTCGATAAAGTCGCGTATGAGCATACGGACGCGTGTCGGTGGGGCGGTAAACGACTTGGCCAGGTCACCGGAAGTGACGAGTGGGTAGGTTAGGTATTCCTTAGGAACATCTGCAGAAAACGCGACTTCAGGATTGAAGTTGAACTTTTCCTTGTCAGGTTTACGTGCTGACCGGAGAATTGAGGAGGTTGTAAAGTAAGCCTTGAGGTATTGTCGCCGTTGACAACAGCGTCGAGCCTGCTTTAGTGCTGTTGGGAGCATTGAGAGAGCTTTGGCTTGGTGGCTGCTCCAGCGGAACGGACGAAAACAGACGCGCGTCAAGTTCAGTTCGTGATCAAATCTAATCATCGGCCCTCGCTGTTTCTCGCTTGGCTCAACAACATCTCGTTGCTCTAGCGGGCTCCAGTCAAGATGGACGTCGTGGAGCGCAGTGTTCGCTCTTGGGTAGTGCTCGAAAAGGATGTTGAAGTGCAGAGGCTCGTCGAAGGTGTGTATCCACCAGTAGAATCATTCGCTATTAACTGGCGATCCGGTTTCCAGGCATCTCGTCAGGCCGCATCACTTTTATCGATATTGTCAAGGCTCTCGGGGAGTACTTGACGTCGGAAGAAGATCGCCTACGGACCAAAGGTGCGCCCCACAACCCCACCAGACGATGTTCCTCTGACGTGTTACAGGCGTACAGATACTTTCTTTGCTGATTGAACAGTGTCCTAGCGACAAGCTCAATAGACAAAGTGGTATGTACGTCCTGGGGGGGTTTTCTTGCATTTCTAACAGCTACATCTTCCAGTCCGCGTTCTGACTACGTTCTACTGTTCCAAGTTGGAAGACACCGAAACAGTCACGCCAGCGCTCAGTGGACTCTCTCATCTCGTCACTTTTCCATCTTTTTCTTCCCTTGAGGTCTCTGACGTACTTTCTGCGTAAGTTTCACTGCCGCACTTCCTGTATGCGACTCACACCGACAATCAGAATCTTCCAGCACGTGAAGATGCAGTCACTGGTGCAATCTACTCGCTTGTATGTCTATAGGATCGTAGATGCTCTAGTGCGCACATATCCAGATCATCTCAAAACCATGGGAGAGCGATTTCTTTCGGATTATGCGGCTTTGGCATCCGGAGAGAAAGATCCCCGGAATCTCCTTGTTGCATTCAAAATTGCCCGTGTAATTTTCACAGAATTTGATATATCAAAGCATGTCGAGGTGGGTATACGAGTCGAGAGTGATAACTGGAAACATGACATGACCTTTGACAAACCAGAGCTACTTTGACATAACTTTTTGTTACTTTCCTATCACTTTTCGTCCTCCTCCAGGCGATCCATATGGAATAAATGCCGATGATCTCAAAAGTTCTCTCAGGTATGTTTGGACATTACCTGTCCTCCCGACTTTGATTTACTTTTTTGGGGTGTATGTTGTAATTCGCCACTGGGATACTTCGGAACAGAGCATGTCTCAGTGCAACCCCCGCTTTTGGACACCTTGGGACGTCATTATTCCTTGAAAAGCTTGCGGTTGGGTCGTCAGTCACCAAGGTTTGCATTTTCCATAACTACCACCTCCAAGTGACACGGTTACACCATCTATAGCGGGACATTTTGCAGACAATGTCCATTTGTTTTCCTACGTATGGCATTGACATAGCGAGGGAGTTTGGGTCGAAAATCTGGAGTGCATTGAAGCTCGAGGTGAGTATTCTATTGGCGCACACTAATTAACGGATTATGTTTATGTCCGAAGATCTTCCAACCTACGGATGCTTTGACAGAAGAAATAGCTTTGGATGCTTTGCGAGCTTTCGTTCGCATCCTTCAGCCAAGTTCGTCCGACGCCATCGATAATACTACCGACGTGGTGGTCCAAACGATTTGCTCTGACTCTCTCGGATCCATTGGGGAACCCGAGAAAGCACAAGCGAAAGCGGCAATCAAAGTCTTGTGCACACTTGTCGACGTGCCCTGTATGTTGCTATAACTTTTTAGATGGCGGATTAACGGTAGGGACTGATACGGAGTCAATCAGCGCAACAAGGGTATCACGCGATTAAAGATGCAGTTGACAGATTGATTGAACTGTTTCATGATCCAGGAGAAGTATCAAACCAAGGCGCAGTAATCATACTCTTGACCGACCTTCTAAACGCCTTTGGGTCTTTGGTAATATCGGGCGCGTTGGCCACGTCTGAACAGCCGTTAAAGAATTCAGTTGTTTCTTCTTTTCTGATGCCCCACAAGGATGCTATATTGGGCTTGCTAATCATCGGATTGAAGTCTGCTTCAACGCGTTTACCCGCAGTTCATGGACTCTTAAGTCTTATACGTCTTCCCACACTCCTAAGGGACGCTGAGCTGGGGTACCTAGTACTCAAAGTTGGGGAGTTCGTTGGGAAGGAGCCTGATGACGTTGAAGACGTTACGTGCGTGATAGTATCTACATCTTGCTTTGAAGATACTGATGTTTCTCAGCCCTGATGTCCTTTCATTACTGTCCTCTATCTCTCTCATGGCCCCACACCATCTTGCGGACCGAACTCTCCCCTCCCTGTTTGCTATGCTTCCTGATCAGGCACCCTCTAGAGATGCTCAATTCAAGCGTATAGAGTACTGGCGTGCTCTTTGCGCCTTAAGCAAGCTCTGTGTACAACCAGCTCTTTTCGAGACCCTGGTCATACGGCTTATAGCCAAACTCGAGCTACTCTGCTCACTTACTGTGTCTCCAGGAATCTCGGCTTCAGAAACGACAAAAACTGAAGAGATTGAGTGTAGCGCTGCATATGCGCATGCACTTCTCCTGACTCTCGCGAATACACTTTCGGCAAAAGTATCCAAATCACAACCTGACTCAGATGTTTCCAAATATGTCGACCTACTGCTTCCACACCTTTTCCGTCTTTTTCTCGTGGCTGCGTCAACAAGCGAGCCACATATCTTGAAAGATCAAAAGCTACTACACGTGGGTGCACGAATTATAAAGCTGGTGGTTGAAGGACTGTCTGTCGAGTATGTTGATCATTCCCTTTGAATGCTCATACGTTCACGATCCCACACAGACAACAACAGAGGTTCATTGATGCAGTGGGCGCAGCATTCCTTCACAATCAAGTGAAAGCTGTTACCGGGGGAGAATTCCCCACCCTCACGATAGACTTCAGACCTGTTCATGTCAGTGTAGTTGCTCTTTTCTTCGACCAAGATACTGATTGCTGTGTAGGTCGATGCTAGTGCGCGTCAGCGCAATACCATGATCCTGTTTTCAGCAGCTCACGTTCCTATGCGCAAGGAGGTGTGCTACCTTTGCCACATGCTCGTACCAAGCGTGTTTCTGAGTCTTAGCTTTCTAGGTGCTAGTGATGAAAAATCCAGACATCAAGGGACAGGTCTTCCTAGGAACTTTTCTCAGAAATCTTGTTCTATGGTGTGATTCATCCGCCTGTAGCTCTCTACAAAGAGAGGCCGCATACGAGCTATTTGTGACACTGGTGAATAAATACCCTGATGGTATGTCATCTAGCCCTCTCCATGACACGCTCAAATATAAGTTGTCATGCAGATCTCTCTGATTTTCTTGATAAGATGCTAAAGAGTTACTACTCGAATGCTTTCAACGATCCTGGCATATCCCCTGAAGCACGCCGCAAATCCATAGACGTTTGGGTTTGGGTAAGATTACACCTGAACCGCCGTCTGCGTTTGTTTGCTCAAATTGGAATAGATAAGTAGAGGTTTACTAGTCCGGTCTCATCCCCTGGCGCTATCGTTCGTCGACTCTCTGCTCGCACTCCTTGACGACGAAGCCGTAGCTTGGGACGTGGCCCGCACACTTGGGGTACTGGTCGCAGATGACGGAGTCCTGACTAAACGTAATGGTGCTATACTCAAGGTGCGCAAAAACTGCTCTGAAGATTTTTTAAGATATCCTTACCTTGACAGCTTAGATTCTTCATGTTCAGAAATTCACCGATGTTGTCCTACCGAAGGTTATAATTGGAGCGAATAAAGTCGATGGTGTGTCGTAGTGTAGTCCTGTCACGCCTCCATGAGTTTGACGAGTGAACTTAGGAACGAAGCGAGAAAGTGCGTATCTCATCGCTCTCGCGTCTCTTGTCCATGCAGTCCCGAAATCACTGTATGAGACACGACTGCCCGCAGTGCGTCCATGCCTTATAAGAAGTCCCTCATTAATTCATGTTTGATCCATAGCTCATGCCTTTATTGCTCCGCGGACTCGGTGTTGCGGATCCTGAAATACGCTGGAAAATAATTGAGACGCTCTCGAGCAATATCAGCACTTTTTCGACTGACAAATTACTGTCAACGTATGCCTCTACCCTTGTAGTCACCATACTGAAAAATTGCACGGTCGCGGACGTTCCGGAACATGTGAGTGATGTCCCCGGCATAATATTAATCATAATGTTAATCAATCATGCAATGGTGGTCCACAGAAAGTTCGCGTAGCAGCACTGCAGTGTCTGGCACTCCTGCCAGGTGCAGTACGCTATGACTTACTTCATCCATACAAACCTCGCGTTCTGAAGGAGCTCGCAAAGACATTGGATGATCCCAAAAGAGCAGTTAGGAATGAGGCCGTAGATGCTCGGTTCGTCTTTTGTCTGCGCTTATTTGAGCTGGTTGCTAATAATGATATGACTCGATAGGACGAAGTGGTGAGTGTCTCATAGGAATCAGGCTGGATCGACTAACTGTAGCATCGACAGGTACAAATATAGCGGCTAGACCATTGCTTCAATCCGTGACATGATAAGAATGGAGCGACGAAAGTAAGACGTACCATGCATTCAGAAGTAGTGACCATGTATCCTGGTGGGGTCAACCTTTGCCTGTGGTTAGAAGGCAATCGATATACTCCCATCTCATTTACAATACAATATACAATTCCATGATACAACCTCGTATCCGGTACTTAAGTACCATTGACAACTCAGATTCTAAATTTCGATCGCCGCTTGAAAACGAGGATCGGCACATCTCACTCCGGGACGAAAGGCTTTGCCACTGTCACCAGAACCATCGTCATGTGGGTCAGTGCTTTCGAGCCCTTCGATACTTGACTTCTGTTGATCACTTCACTGTTAGACTGAACATCGCAATCCAGAAGGGCGGACGTATTGGTTTAACACAGCAACCCGAGAGAGCGTTTGGGAGAAACCAGATGGTAAGCACCGATCGTACAACCAACTGGTCTGCCACTATCATCTCAACTTCCTCGTAGATCTTAAAACCCCTTTCGAGGTTGAGTTTTCTATCCTAGTTTATAACTTCTGCTTAGCTTTATCCCGCAGCGCGCCCTGACAAAGACAAAATGGAAGGAGTACTTCTCTGGAGGAAGGAAATACTATTATAACGTGTGTTCCATCTATTTTTACCCCTTTTCGGCCTATCGCTCAGTGACGTGCTTGCAGACGGACACAAAAGAATCCAAGTGGGACATGCCAGATGAACTGTTACTTCTGCTCGAGAAAGTCGAGAAGGAAGCTCAGGGTAATCAGCTCGTCTTGGCTAGTAGCGTGTAAGACTATTTTGCTGTTCTCTCATGGTTTACAGGATGGTAGATAAAATTTGTTCCAGCCCTGCAGCTTCGCCTACTGTCACCCAGAGTTCCACCGCACCATCTGCTGTAGCTCCGGCTACTCCAGCCTCGACAGCGCTTGCAAATGGCACGAGCACTGCGGTCGCTCAACCTGGCTCGGCTCTTCCTTTCTCCTCGGGTAGTGTCCTTCCTGCGAGGCCAAATCTCCCCGATGATCCAGTGATCCCGCACAACGGTTTTGCGACCTTGGAAGAAGGTGAAAAGGCGTTTATGCATTTGTTGAGGAAAGCAGGCGTTGATGCAGACTGGAGTTGGGACCAAACTATGAGGGCTATCATCACCGATCCTTTGTATAAAGCGCTGAATACACTCGCCGAGAAAAAAGCAGCTTGGCAAAAGGTTAGTGTTCATGTCCCTTGCGCTGATTCTCTGTCGTACACTGTCGTCTGGTGGAGTACTGATGAGTGGCATTACAGTTTATTGACGGACTCCGTGCGAAAGAGGAAGAAGAGAGAGAAGCGCGATTGTCCAAGCTACGTCCCGCCATCAGGAATATGCTCAAAGGGAACCCCAACGTCTTTCATTACACGACATTTTCCACAGCTGATAAGCACTTTGCACAACATCCAATATGGCAACAAGCAAAGATCGAAGCAGAGAGGAAACTTATATTTGAAGAATATGTTGCAGAGCTCAAACAGCGTGAAGTGGTGCGTGGTCGTCTTCTAAAACACCAATAATTTCGCTCATTGCATGATGGCAATTGCTGAGAGTAGCAAGAAACTAGGGCAGCTCGGGCTCGCAGTATCTTGAAGATTGTAACCCTTTTCAAAGAGCTAGGTGTTGATGTGCTCACGCGGTGGCGCAAAGCCCATGAAATGGTCATCGAATCGGAAGAATGGAAGAGCGACGAAGAGTTGCAAAAGCTTCCCACACTGGATATACTTTTGGCTTTCGAGGACTATAGTCGAGTTAAAGAGCGCGAGTTTGAGGAGCAGATGCGACGTGCCCAGGTAGAGAAGATCCGTTCGGAGCGGAAGGCGCGCGAAGCATTCAAGGTGGATAATATATGCCTCTGGTATGAATTTGTGTTGACCACCAGCAGGCTCTCCTTCAAGAATTGGTCGATGCTGGCAAGATCAAGGCCCGTGCGAAATGGCGCCAGGTCTACCCTACATTCGCTTCAGATGAGCGTTATCTTCATCTTCTTGGAAAACCCGGTTCCAACCCATTAGAGTTTTTTTGGGACATTGTTGATCAACTTGACCAAAAGCTCGATGCCAAGATCGCTGCCGCTGAGGAATGTATTCGTCGAATAGAGGTGCCAAACGAGTCGCCGGAAGACGCAGCCAAGGTTGTAATAATTACCCCGCAATCGACCTTGGAGGAGTTTGTGAAAAGGGTGAGGAGAGACCCTGAGTCCGAGAGGAAGTTGGATGATGGAGATCTTCAAAATGTATTCCGTTCTGTGGGTACATTTACCTCGACTCGTTTCTTGCCACTTAGCCATTCGCTAGTTGCACGACCAAGCGGTCAAGAAGCAGCAAGATGAGAAACGTCGTTATGAACGCAAGCAAAGGCATCTCCAAGATGATCTGCGCTACGCCCTCAAAAAACTCTCTGATCCCATTGATATCAATATGTCATACGAAGCTGTGGGTTTTACTTTCTTGTATTTATGTCTACTTTTGACTCATGTAACTCTGCGTATCCCCAGGTCATACCCCTCATTGAACACCTTCCGGAGTACAAGGCCATGGAGGACGAAGAAAGTCGTCGTGCTGCCTTTGCGAGGTTTATAAAGAGGCAGAAAGAGCGTCTTCGGGAAATCGCATCTGAAGATGGTGCCTCTACCACGAGTAGGAAGCGCAAGGAGCCTCCTCGCGATGGTGATAGGGATCGCGAACGAGAACGAGAACGCGACCGCGACCGCGATCGTGAGCGTGATCGTGACAGAGATCGAGAGCGCGATCGTGACCTCTACCGTGACAAGGGGCGAGACTACGAGCGTGACAGGGACCGCGACCGCGACAGGGACCGTGCTGATCGTGACCGTGACCGCGACAGAGACAGGGATGTGCGCAGTTCCCGGCACCATCACCGCGTAGATGAGCATGATACGCACACCCGCGACCATGGATACTCTGAGCGAGACAAAGATCGGGACCGCGACTATCGGTCTTCCAAGCACGCTCGCGACGAGCGGGATGGTAGAGATGACCGACGCCGGCCTCGTCGAAGCTCAAGAGACCGAGATCATGGGTATGGGCGTGGGTATGATGAGGCACCACCCTATGGAAACGAAGAAGAAGACGGGGATAGGGGACGGGAGAAACGCGAACGAAGCAGGGATGTGGGACGTGATTCAACGAAATATGAGGATAAAAGTTATGTGGAGAGGGCGGAGAAGGTATGTTAGCTGACACTGGAAGAATTGGTCACTGAAATGTTGTGAAGCGAGCAAGATACGACCCCGAAGTTGACGAATCGAGGGAGCACAAGGGAGATAAATCACGTAGGGCTGAGACCCCAGAGGAGGGAGAGATATGAGCCGCTGGTCGTAGTTTCGTTTCTTTCAGACGAGGCAAGCTTACATTTGCATTTTTCTTCCCTTCTGATTTCCTTTTCATTGTTTGGGATATTTCACAACGCGATGTTGGAGGCAAGCGTGATAAAGGGGGAGCTCTATGACCTTGCACCCTCCAGAGCTTGTGAGATTGCACGCTAGTGTAGAGCTTTGTTGCTTGTTCGTTGATGAATTATTTCCTAAGGCTCCATTGTATGATATGTCGATCGTCTATTCCGTGTCCGGCTTGCCATGCTGCGCAGAGGTGTCGACCTCAATTGTCATCTCTAGCCATGGACCATCCGTGTGTCATTACAATGAATTCACAGCTGTCTTCCAACGAAACTCGTGCAAAGAATGAGAGAACGAGAATACCAGCGCAGACCGGGGCTGGCTTCAAACTGCTTTGAAATTATTGGATCAATACCTGTATTTTCGAACGCAAAGGACACCCAACCTGGTCGATGACCTTCGAATGGCCCACCTCGAACATGGGTGTAATCGAACCCTGCTCTCAATACACATACACTACCCACAACAGGGATTTCCATGATAGCCGATTCCGAGGTGCACAATATCTGTTGCATTCATCTTTAATCTAGCAGGCAGTGCTGGTGTCCAACGATCAATTCTGACCATATGTACTTGTGCATCAAGGGAAAAGAGAAATTGTATGATAGCTCACTGGAGTTTGTAGCCATTTACCATTCATTCCAGTAGCAGCTGCAAATGAGTGACACCTGTGACACTCCGGGAAGTGGGCACATTTTGTTTTGGTGAGCCGAAGAACAGCCTATCTCGATTCCTCGCTGCCGAGAGACAGATATACTATGTCCGGCAAATGGGGAGATCTATCTGTCCTGTGGAGTGTCGAACTCACGGCCGACCAAAACACCCGCTTTCTAGGTCTCCAATTGGTGCAAAACGTCGCCATTACTTAGAGCGAGCGACCAGCACCCGTGCAATCTCGTCGTTAAGCAGCCGAGGTGCGTATGTCGGGAGGGGCTGCACGGTAGAGCATGGAAAGTCTGAATGAAAACGGTTATGATGATGATTAAGGTTGCGCTGTGTGGTAGCACTACAGAACGCTATGACAACAGTGGAAGGTTTGTGAACTGGATAGGCCCAATGCGAAGTCGGGTGAACGGATGCTTGTTCTTGATGGTCTTTTGGTAGCCCTTTCTCCGCTTCTTTTTGAAGACGACTTCCATCTTTCCTTTGGTGTGCTCTATTACGGTCGCCTCTACTTTGATGTGGTTGCGCGGAAGGAGTGGGTCACCTCGAAGGGTGTGTTCACGCGACCCGATTTCATGGACGTCGCGGAGGTGGAGTATGTCACCGACGCGGACGTCTTTGAGGTGAGGAACGGTGAGCACGTCGCGTGGGGCCAAGATATATTTTCTCCCAACCACAGAAGCGATGACATATTGGGACGGTTGGGAACGGATGATGTTCAATGCGGCGGCGAGAGAGCCGGGAGGGGAGTGGAAGGAGGACGCGACTAGACGTGGCGCGGTCAGCGTTCGTGGCAAGCAAGGCTGCGTGTATGCGCCCACCTCTGCCCAGCGTTTGCGAGAGCCACATGTCCAAAGACGTCCAACGTGCGCATCGCGGCCGTCCACGCCCGTCTCGCGCCGACCCAAGCGATTCAGTCGGCGATTCAAATTTGTGGTTTTTGGCGTTGGCCCGACAATTCCCTGCTCTCATCCTCTCCTTTGCATCCCCCGGACAATGCACAGAATCGCACTACGAAACTCGGCCCGCAGGGTCGCCTTGGCTGCCACCCCACGGGTTCGTTCTCCAACTTTCTCTCCGTCCTCTGCGCATCTCAACCAGTTTTCATTTCACCAGAACTGCGCGCTCTCGCGCACATATGCTACTGCCAAGCCTGGTCCGTGTTTCTTTTACCCACCATACAGTGGGCTTACAAGTGCCTATCATCGGCTTCGTCTTCTGCTCCGCTTTTCGCTCTGTAGCTGCATCCGAGGTTTCTTCAATATTAGAGTCCCGCATTTCCGGCACCTCCGTCGGCGGAAATGTAGAGGAGACTGGTCGCGTCTTGAGTGCGTCGATTTCACACCCTGGCTGCTTTTTGTCTCTGAACCATGTTCTCAGGCGTCGGTGACGGTATCGGACGTGTCTGGGGTCTCAAGAACGTGCAGGGTACAGTGTTTTTTCCACCATCCTGGCCTTGAAATAACAGTTCCATGCAGCCGAGGAGATGGTGGAATTCTCTTCTGGTGTTCGTGGCATGTGCTTGAACTTGGAGGCAGACAATGTCGGTGTCTCTATCTTTGGTAATGACCGTCTCATCAAAGAGGGTGACACCGTCAAACGCACTGGTCAAATTGTGGACGTTCCGGTCGGCCCTGGTCTCCTTGGTCGTGTTGTAGACGCTCTTGGCAATCCAATTGACGGCAAGGGCCCCATTGAAGCTGCCGAGCGTCGCCGTGCTTCCTTGAAGGCTCCTGGTATCCTTCCTCGTCGTTCCGTCAACCAGCCCATGATGACCGGTCTCAAGCCCATTGATGCCATGGTTCCCATTGGCCGTGGTCAGCGTGAGCTCATCATTGGTGACCGTCAGACTGGTAAAACTGCAGTCGCCATCGACACAATTCTCAACCAGAGGCGGTGGAATGATGGCAAGGACGAGGACAAGAAACTTTACTGTGTTTACGTTGCTGTTGGCCAGAAGCGTTCTACTGTTGCTCAGCTCGTCAAGACCCTCGAGGAGAACGATGCTATGAAGTACTCTATTATTGTTGCTGCAACCGCGTCCGAAGCTGCTCCCCTGCAGTACCTCGCTCCCTTCTCTGGCTGTGCCATGGGTGAATGGTTCCGTGATAATGGTAAACACGGTGAGTATATAGGGCCTGGATGGTGTAAAAGTGCTGACGTGATTGCACAGCTCTCATCATCTATGATGACCTGTCCAAGCAGGCAGTAGCCTACCGTCAAATGTCCCTCTTGCTTCGTCGTCCCCCCGGTCGTGAGGCGTATCCTGGTGATGTCTTTTATCTTCACTCTCGTCTTCTCGAGCGAGCTGCGAAGATGAGCGACAAATTTGGTGGTGGATCCCTGACTGCCCTGCCTATTATTGAGACTCAGGGTGGCGATGTCTCCGCGTACATTCCCACTAACGTTGGTATCTTCAGTTGGTCTCTTGGATAGAGTCTCATCTTTTGCTCCAGGTCATCTCAATCACTGATGGTCAAATCTTCTTGGAGGCAGAGCTTTTCTTCCGTGGTGTCCGCCCCGCCATCAACGTCGGTCTTTCTGTATCTCGTGTGGGTTCGGCTGCTCAGACGTGAGTAATTTGTGATATGTCTCCCAGACATCCTGCTGAGTTGTTATATAGCAAAATTATGAAGAAGTTTGCCGGTTCGCTCAAGCTCTACCTTGCTCAGTATCGTGAAGTTGCTGCCTTTGCTCAGTTTGGTTCTGATCTCGATGCTTCTACACGCTTCTTGCTGAGCCGTGGTTCCCGATTGACCGAGCTTCTCAGTGTGTACTCTGTTTCGCCAGGGGCTGGTCTGTACTGATGGTTGCCTTGCAGAGCAAGGCCAATACCAACCTCTTCCAATGGAGGTCCAAGTGCCCATTATTTATGCCGGTGTCAACGGTTTGGTATGTTGTCTTGTATTCCCACAGGGGTTCGGTGTCTCACAGAGTCATAGCTTGACACCATTCCGGTCGACAAGATTACGCAGTGGGAGGCTGAGTTTAGATCACATCTGGCCAGCTCGCACAAGGCATTACTTGAGGAGATTTCGGTTGGGAATGTTACGCCCGAGCTGGAGGCTAAAATCAAGAAGGTCGTAGAGGACCACGTTTCTTCCTTTACCTCATAGATTTCCGGATGGTACGCCGCTCTGGTAGGGGGCACGTTGACATAAAAGCACCTGACCTGTAGTCCTCATGTCCTGTTATACCTTTGCGATTGCTATCATTATTCCGCAATGCGACACCTGCCAACGTGTGACACTAATGTCGAGAAGCAAAAAAATGCTAAGTCGACCTACATCGCACTGAGGATGGCAGGAACATGATGAATGCACGGCAACAAGGATTTGCATGGGGAATGTCAATTTATGTTTCATCTGAGGTGACAAGGGAGGACATGGTACATCATATATCGGGTTGATAACGATAGGAAGGAGACATGGCAAGATTCAGTCTGCAACGTCCAAGGTCGCGTCTAGCTGTTCGTCGTCTTCGTCTTCGTAGAACTGGTTCTCTTCCTCGTCCATCGACTCTTTCAACTATGCAAGTTATCGGTTAGAGATGGTCCCCCGACGCGCATATCGGACATTGATACACCCACCATTTCGAGCAGCTCATGACACTCCTTCAGATGTGCCATGACGATGCCCTGACCTTCTGGGACATTGCCGTCGTGACCGATGAACTTGCCGTCCTTGCGGAGGGAGTCGATTTGATGTAGGGCAAGCTGATACTTTTTTGGATCTCGTCAGGTTATCTCTCACGTGCTGCGTGTCGAGGGCGTACGGGGTAGAGGTCACGAGGGCTAAACGGTCCCCCATGCTTGTATACCTCGTTGAGGCATTTCTTGACTGTAGAGAGTTTGTTCGCCTGGGGGACAAGGGACATGAGCCAAAGATGGCGGGAGATATAGGCGGGACAGTCCGTACGATGGGCATCAATTCCTCTGATACAGGTTCACTGGACGAAAGCAGTCGATAGATGAGACCGTAACAGCGCCTCAGCAGATAGAGCAAAACCTAGACGCGACATTGGATCATCCAAGAGGGAGGAGGAGAGGACGACAAACATATTGGCCTGGTGGACGGTTTCCGTCTGCGTCGACGAACTTGCCATCAATTCTCATCTTGTCGATCTCTTGAAGACTGAGAGAGTAACTGTATAGATCTGTTTCGCGGAGGCTCCACCTGTGGGCGAGGACGAGGTTCTCGAGTTCGGAACGGAGTTGGTCAAGACGATCGTATATGGGTTTGAGAGAGCTGGATACGTTCTTGGAATCATCCTGAGCCTTGATCTGCTGCAAGATGTCGAAGCAATCTTCGAGGAGAGATGAGCATACTGCCTGGGAGGCAGGGACGATGCCGCCTGGCCCGAGGAACTTTCCATCGACTCGCTTGCTGTATATAAATGGGAATGTTTATCAAATTGTCGTCTTGGCAAGACGAACGGATTGTGGGACACTCAACGAGTCGATCTTGCGGAGTTCGTCAGCCAGAGGCTTGAGTTTGCCCTTGTGAGAACCTTCCTTGGCAGCCAGGGCTACTAATTGTCGCCGGAGGGTAACCAGACGATCGTGGATTGGAATCAGCTCGACAGAGATTTCAGACAAGGAGTCTTGTAGAGAGCGGACGATAGCGTCTGTAGAAGGAAGGTGGCGCTCGGCCTCAATAGCGGAACAGGAAGGGGGGGGATACGGACCACACTCGTTGAGTTGGCGTTCGAGCAACTTCGTCATGGCCTCTGGGTGCTTGCCGCTCTCGGCGTCATGCTGGACAATGGAGCGCAATTCGCCTAAACGGCGCTGGAAGGGGCCGAGATCGGGCTCGTTGTAGAGACCCGATTCCTCCAAGTGGGTGATAATTTGCTGAACAAAGGAAGGGCGCGATCAGTATGTGTCTACATAAGCGATAGTGGGAGAGTGACGGGGGCGTCATGAGTGCTTAAAAGGGGCTGGCGACGGAAGATCGTCGGTGGTCGATGGCTGGGAGAGAGGGCAGTGGAGGTGAGCGGCACTGACCCGCATGGAGGCTAATTGGGAATACACGGCGGGGCATTCCTTTGTGCGGCCGAGTGTGAGATAGCAGAGGGAGAGAAGGGCAAAGACATCGGCGAGGGCGGTGTCTACGCGGTTGTTGTAGGTGGTGTTGTCGTCGCGGATGTCGTTGAGCTTTGTGACTGGGAGAGGCTCAGGCTGGGCGGGCGAGGAGGGGAAGAGACGGACCCTGTTTTACGACGGCCTGGTATAGGGCGTTTACCTCGGATGGCTTGATGAAATCGGCGCGGTCTCTCTTGAGGGCGGTGAGCCGGTTCCGGATGCTGCGGGGGTGTGCAGGCTAGATCCGCCACGAATCGCAAAAGCCACGCACTTTATCACAGCCTCGAGGATGGGCAGTTCTGGGCGTACTAAAATCAGCGGGGACGGTGCGCTGCGGGGACGCCTCACCCTCTTGTGCGACCGGCGCTGCAGCAGCCATCGTCGACGCTCACCGTCCCCAGATATGATCAGAAAAGGCAGGCGCTGTTTCCCACGCCTGCACACCGCGCCTACTTAACCGCGTCCAGTCCCAACCGTGTCTCGCCCGCCCGCGACCGCACCCCCCACGAACACCATGGAAAAGATCAGAGAGGTAGCCCGCTCCTGCCCACCCCGCCCCGCACTCACCCCCGCCTCTCGTCGCAGAAACTGACCGCGATCCGCGCAGAGGCAGACGCCGCCGTCGTCCGGGCAGAGGGTGCAGAGGCCAAGGTCAAGCAGCTCGAACAGCAGCTCCTCGCAAAGGAGCAGGAAGTCACCTCTCTCAACGTGCAAGTCACACGCCTCGAGGGCGAACTCGGGGCCGCCGAAGAGAAGCTCGTCCAGGCCAAGTCTGCCCAGGAGGACGGCGAGCATTCGAAGACCACCAACGAGAGTCTCACCCGCAAGATTGTGCTGTTGGAAGAGGAACTTGACGCAGCCGAGAAGAACGTCAAAGAAACGACGGAAAAGTGCGTCTTGTCCGCCGTCTTGTCGTTGCCGCACTTGTCACTCATTGCATTCTAGATTGCGGCAGGTCGACGTCAAGGCCGAGCACTTTGAGCGCCAAGTTCAACGTGCAGAACAGGAGCGTGACCAGTGGGAGCAAAAGTACGAGGTATGCCCCGCCCGTGCTCACCCAACCCCATGTCGTCTCACCATCCCTCCAGGAAGCGCAGACCAAGTACAAGAGTGCGCAAGCCGAACTGGACGAGCTTTTGAAGAGCATGGAAGGCATCTAATCACTAGTCGTTCCCCTCCATCTACTTCTCTCACTCTCCCAAGAACTTGCAGTTGGGTCATCTGTGGCGATTTCACAACTTGTACACCTACATCCCCGTCCGTTTACACCCTCTCTAGCTTACTCTCACTGAATTAACCAATAAAGTCTTATTCACCGAGGATCCAGTCAAACTTGCGTCTCCTGTTTGCCGCATTCCCTGTGGTAGTGAATACATACAAGGCACACTCAACGACGATCAGTTCGAGCATCGTGTGCCGCTAGGAATACAACTATTTGTGGAAATTTAATGAAACCGAGTTGACACAGTGACGCTCATCGGCTGCACGCAGTCCTCGTTGGTCAGTGAGACAGGACAAAAAAAGCGGTATCGTACTGGGTGTAGGAAACCCTTCGCCCTTGAAAACATGCCCCAAATGCCCCCCACAGGCAGTGCAAATGATCTCTGTTCTGATTGTGCCATGCGTCCGATCCTCTTGGCGGCTCACCGCGCCAGGGATGGCTACGATCTTGCAGTGAGTGGTCGGCCACGACGGACAGACAGTCATGGCGAGCGTTACCATCGAAGAACGCTGGCCATCCGCAGCCACTCTTGAACTTGGTGTCGCTCTTGTAGAGCGGCGTCCCGCAGCCAGCGCAGGCATAGATTCCCTGCCCGCTGTGGTTCTCGTATTTGCCAGTCCCCGCAGGCTCCGTTCCTTTCTGACGCAGGATCCTAAACTGTGCGTCCCGGCAATTTTTTCAGTTTCGATGCTATCGCGCCGTCCCGGCGCAAGGTCGGAGGAACAGACCTGCTCAGGAGTGAGTATCGCATGCCACTCGGACTCGGGTTTTGTCTTTGATTCGACCATTCTCGTGGCGGAGTGGTGGAACAGATGCAGCTGAGGAGCGAGAAGGCGGTGTTTGGAACGACAACTGAGTGTGACCAATGTGTGCCGTGGAAAGGCGGGCATCATCGATTATATCATTGCCCGAGGCTGGCTGAAAGCCCAGCTCTCCTAATAAGGAAGGTAGTGTTCGGCACGCCGAACCTTACTCATACAGTCAGAGTCATGCTTGCGAGCGATCTACATGACCGAGCGTGCCAGTTCTCTACCGTAAAACTTGATGAATGTCGGTCTCAACCCGGCTAGTTTCACGAATCTTCAAATATACTTGGCAGGGCGACTGAACGGCCGAGTGCTGCAGCGGCCACGCTTCCACCGCGTTTTGTATACGACTTGAACAGACGAGTATGAACTTCCAGTTCCCTCCCTTCGACAAGTTCGCAGCACACCGTGCACGGGGATGCAGTCCAGTGAGTACCTATCGGTTGTTGTCCTCATTCAGCAGCCTGGTCGGCGGGCCCAAGCTTTTGCGGCAAGACACGTACCAGTGCTTACCCGTGACGCCATCCCAAAGGCAGACATACGTATTCAATAGCACCTCATAACCCCAACGAGTGTTCCATCATCCATTGGCCGACGGCCGCACTAGGCTTCACCGTACTATGGGTGCTCGCCGCGCTCAGCTTACTCAGGCTGTGTAAGAGCCTATCACCCAGACATCATCTCATCTTTCCCATGCAATCCACGCAGCACATAAGTAGCTTACTTGGTCCTACTCACGACCAGACACTACCATCATGCCGTTGAGCGAGGAGCAACGTAGGGCATTGTCAGACCTGCGCGCCGTGTTTGCCGGCATACAGATTCCTCTCGGCAGCCCCATGCCTTTTGACGAGCGCGCCCGTCTTCCGGCGAACGACGTGCCAGATGATGTCACCGCGCGCGTCGAGACAGCGCCACCATTGTCCACTCCCTTCCCCCTCCTCGATGACAGCGCGTTGAAGGCGCCCGAGCGCGTGCCAGTCTTTTATTATTCCCTCCGTAGCCAGGACACCACTCTGAACACGCTCGGAAGGACCAAAGTCGTCTTCTTCATCCATGGCGGCGGAAACCTGGATGGTCACCCCGCGGACCCCCGCTACCTCCAAACGTTCGCCGCGATCCTCCGTGCAGCTGCTCCCGACACGGGCGGCTCGACCCCGTTCACGATCATAGCGCCGAGCTACCGCCTTGCCAGAGTCCCCGAAAACACGTTTCCGGCCGCTCTGCAAGACATCTTGGCCGCCTATAACTTTGTGCTCCGCCAAGGATACAAGCCGGCGAACATCGTCGTCGCAGGCGACAGCTCTGGCGGGAACCACGGTGAGCGCTCTGAACGCTTGTCCAGACGTGGGTTTGTTGACAAGCTCCCCTTCACAGCGGTGGTGCTGACGCACCTGGTCTTGCAGTCCCATCGACCACTCCCCGGTGGGGTTGCTCTCCTTGCTCCTGCCGCCACGCAGGTATATGACAATCTCAGCGAGCATGCTCAGGCACAAGGCAGCATCGACCTTCTCCCACTATCCATGTACCAACTCGGAACGACAGCCTATGTTGGTGAATCGGGCCTTGCGCACACCGACCCGTTGGTGTCGGGGTCTTTCATCACCTTCACGGAATCGTGGCCTAGGACGCTAATCTTGGTCGGCACAGCCGACCAGCTGATCGATGCGTCTAGGGAGCTAGAGAAGCGTTTGACGACTTTGAAGCGGCCAGTCGAGCTTGTCGAATACGACGAGCTGCCACATGGATGGTGGCTGTTTCCCCCCATCTTCCCGGAGGAAACCCAGGTTGCCGTGCAGCGAATCTCACGATTCGCTCTCAGCTAGGCAGGATGGATAGGATCGATCTCCGTGAGACCTGGATGTACCATGTTTTTGATGCAAACATATGTAGCACCTGGCCTACTCGTAGTTAGAGTCTGAATCGGGACGGGATATAAATTCGGAGTCTACCGAACCGAGACTAGAGCGGTATTCGCCGATCGGAGCTCGGGATGACCAGACACCCTTCTTTCAGTCATTTCGACCATCGTTACCGCCCACGCCAGCGGACGAATGCCTAGGGGAGACGTGGTATCGCCTTGATTGGGTTGCGCAGTCGCGTTGGCCGTGGCCCAGCCTGAATCAACGCACGGGATCAGGACAAATTCTCGTCCCCCGACAGGCTGAGTCACTTTTTGTCAGCTGCTTATTACCGGAGTCACTGCCCAATCGTTGTTCTCCGACGCAGCGGGCGATCAGAACTGCTTCACATAAAAACCGTGCTAGCAAACGAGCATCGGCACGATTCAGACCACCACCATGAGGCCACTCACCGACGAACAACGAAACGCGACAGCACAAGTACGCGCCAACCTCAGTAGCTCACCGCGACCCCACAGTACCGTCGAGTCCGTAGATCAGCGCGCTCGACTCCCAGATCCCACACATGTCCCTGCAGACGTGGCGGTCCATGTCGAAATCGCGCCTCCCTCCCCTCCCCCATTCCCCATCCTCGACAGCAGTGCGCTCAAGACACCGGAGCGCGTTCCTGTCTATTTCTTTGGCCTCCACAGTGATCGGGCCGTGCCGGAGGTCGCGGACACGCATGTCATCTTCTTCATCCATGGTGGGGGAAACGTCGTCGGCCACCCTACCAACAGGGACTTTGTCCACTTTTATATCCAGTTGCTCCGTGCGGTTGCCTCGCGCTCTGGGGACCCGAGCAAGTGCGTCCTCATCGCCCCGAGCTACCGTCTCGCTACTATCCCCGAGAATGCCTTTCCCGCCGCACTCCAGGACCTCGTAGCCGCATACGATCATGTCCTCGGCAAGGGGTACCAATCGTCCAACATTATTATTGCGGGGGACAGTGCTGGAGGGAACCATGGTCAGTCTGCTTGCTCTGTCGTCAACACACTGACAAACGTCGGGACAGCGGTCGTACTAACTCACCTCGTCTTGCAATCCAACCGACCGTTACCCCGCGGAGTCATCCCCATTGCGCCAGGTTCGATCGTGGATTGGGATCAGCAGAGTGAGCTGGCCAAGGCGAATGCAGAAACGGATATCCTCACCCCATCCGTATTAGAGAGGTTTTCAAGCGCGTATATAGCTGACTCAGGGTTCGCAAGGACAGATCCCCTTGTGACCGGGGCTTTCGTCCCCTTCACAGTGTCCTGGCCCAGGACGCTGATTCTAGTTGGCTCCGGGGACGCGCTCATTGACCCGTCGCGCCAAATAGAAAGGCGGCTCGCAGCCCTGAACGTTCCAGTCGAACTCGTCGAATACGACGAACGTCCGCACGGGTGGTGGACGATGCCAGACGTTTTTCCAGAGGAATGTCAGGATGCGGCGGAGAGAATCGCCCTATTCACCCTCGAATCACCATCAGGACGAGTCTAAAGGCTTAAATGTACTACCTTCAGTTGTCGTTGGCAGGCTTGTCAGATAGCTATAGTATTAGACGAGAATAGTTGAAAGCGGGCTCACAAATGAGCTTCGAACGAGGGAGAAAAGAACGTGAAATCGGGACTGAACCCATCTTTACTTTCGGTGATGAATGTGCCTTCTGGGCCGAAGCCGACCTCAGAGCATCATAACATTCTCGCACTCTCGAAATCAATGACGAATATCACATGGCAAAGTCGTCGGGGCCATCTATCGCTGAATGGGGGAGGCTGCAACCTGCCATTGAGATGGTTTAAAAGGTTAGCTGGCAAAGGCCCAATGACTACACTACGTGGTACTAGATATGATTCTCTAGGTGACGTTCGATCTCCGCCGATTTGTCTAATCCTAACCTTTTCTGTGATAAATATACCTAAGCGGAGATCGAATGTTGTTGGACTCTACACACTGGAATAGAAACCAGGTAGGTCACCGCTTTCGTCAGGCCATAGATCTGCGTACTTGACTCCCGGACTCGGCGTGCATAGCGGATGCTAGTCCATCAAGAGCACCACCTCTCAGTCCTTTCGACAATGGTCACCACTGACTTGAACGCTAGTGGAGGTACGACATCACCCTGTGGCATACCCTGAACCAACGCACGCATTTAAATAGCCCGTCCTCGGGAAGCTGAGTTAGTTGCTTATCTCCAAAAAGGAGTCTCATGCAGTTCAATCGTTGTTCTCCGATGCAGCGGGTGATAAGAACCGCTTCTGAAACGGGCACATAAAGCCACGCTAGTAAGCGGGCATCGACACGACACATCATCATGCCACTCACCAACGAACAACGGATCGCAACGGAACAGCTACGCGCCAACCTCAGAAGCTCACCGATACCATACGGTACCGCCGAGTCCGTAGATCAGCGCGCTCGACTCCCAGATCCTGCACATGTCCCTGCAGACGTGGCGGTCCATGTCGAAATCGCGCCTCCCTCCCCTCACCCATTCCCCATCCTCGACAGCAGTGCGCTCAAGAAACCTGAGCGCGTCCCCGTCTATTTCTATGCCCTCCACAGTGATCGGGCCGTGCCGGAGGTCGCGGACACGCATGTCATCTTCTTCATCCATGGTGGGGGAAACGTCGTCGGCCACCCCACCAACAGGGACTTTGTCCACTTTTATATCCAGTTGCTCCGTGCGGTTGCCTCGCGCTCTGGGGACCCGAGCAAGTGCGTCCTCATCGCCCCGAGCTACCGTCTCGCTACTATCCCTGAGAATGCCTTTCCCGCCGCACTCCAGGACCTCGTAGCCGCATACGACCATGTCCTCGGAAAGGGGTACCAAGCGTCCAACATTATTATTGCGGGGGACAGTGTTGGAGGGAACCATGGTCAGTCTGCTTGCTCTGTCGTCAACACACTGACAAACATCGGGACAGCGGTCGTACTAACCCACCTCGTCCTACAATCCCACAGACCATCACCGCGTGGAGTCGTCTCCATCGCACCAGCCGCGATTTTGGATTATGATAGGCCGAGCGAGCGAGCCAAGGCAAATTCGAACACCGACATTCTCACCATAACCAGGCTGGAGGAATTCGCGAGGAACTACGTTGGCGATTCCGGGTTTACACGGTCGGATCCACTCGTGTCGGGGGGTTTTGTTCCCTTCACGACGTCTTGGCCTGAGACATTGATCCTAGTTGGGTCCGGAGACGTGCTGATTGACTCGGCTCGTGAACTGGGGAAACGGCTTCTGGCTTCAAATCTTCCAGGAAAGTTCATCGAATACGACGAGCATCCACACGGGTGGTGGATCATGTCACAGGCTTTTTCAGAGGCTTTCCAGGATGCCGCACAGAGAATCGCACGTCTTGTTCTCGAATTGCCATTAGCATCACTCTAAGACAGATTCAATACTGTGTCCTTGGAAACCGCCCGCGAGGGGGGAGCAAAGATGGGGGTGCTCATGGTATCGTATATATATGCATACTGTCTAGGATGATGTCGCCAATAGTTGTGCGTGACGCTGGCCTACAGTCCTGTCACAGTCTGAATAGTTTATAAGGTTAGCCCAGCGACGACACCTCACTTTCTGGGTGGGATCCACCGTGTACGAAGGTAGCCATGCAGCCTAACTGATACATATCTCGCGTGTCCAAACCACTGATGACTCGAAGGGGCTTCACGAATCTGGGAAGCCTGTGTGGTCACTACTAGCGAACCTTGTGGTATTCGCCGATTTGTCCAACCCTAACCCTTTCCGTGATTTGCATATCTAAGCGGAGATCGAATATTACCACTACTTTGAAGTTGGATCAACTAGTGCGTTACTAGTACGAGTAAGTATGCTACAACCGGGCCGTGTCCATCCTACATGGGGTACAGCGACCCACTGGAAAATAAATATATATGCAAAAAAAAGATAGGACACTCTTTCCGCCGGGTCATGCTCGACTCCCGGATTGAGTACGTGCATGGCAGATGCCGATAGTCCGGCGAGATCGCGGTGCGAGGATGTTTATCGGTGAGTTCGGGATTGTGCGGACATGTCCGCTCGTATCGGACGCTTCATCACGGAGAAAACAGAAGCGTTATAATCCCTTCCAATCCTTTTTTTCAAAATGATGGATTGATTATAAAGCCTGATAATGGTGCCTGTGGGACTGTAACGCTTCCGTTCTTCCTGTGATGTTTTCTTCTCTTTACAGCCCCCTGGCCCAAGATGGTTGGCTTCGGGAACGTGTTTCCCGTCGCGGCGCCGGAGACGGAAAAACGGCTTCTCGACCTAAATGTTCCGGGTTAGGCTCGTTGAACTTTGTAATTGAACCGTTACATCGCAAACGCTCACCCAGTGCTCTTCAGACCGTACGTTGACGCCATCGTCACACCAAGGCTGGGCTCGACCAGCGAGCGAGGAGTCCTTGGCCATTGCGCCTTCTCCGGCCCGGGCGGATGCAATATACCCTGTGGCACTGGATGCGACGGCACAACCACCACATGCAAAGAATGCAGGAGTGATTGCAAGTGAGATATCAGACAAGGTAGACATGCGAGCCATGGTTGGTGGGTTGAGAGGTATCGCAGTGTTCTCCCAACTTATATACTCATCGCGGCTCTTAGAAATGAATAGGACGAAACCTTTGCCTGCCAGGCGGCGTTTCCTCCGACCCCATCTGAAACACGCCAATGGATTTTGTGATTGCCGTGGAGCGGCAAGCATGCTCGGAGAACGGGGTGGTACAGCCCAAGAATATTAAGATGGCACGAGTCTGAGCAACTCTAGGCTGAAACACTTGATTATGAGCAGCAAACAAGGTTTGCGTTCAGTAGTAAAGAAATGCCGGCATTTGGTTCTATCGGATCACAGCATTCAACAATGGAATTTATAGCCGCTGAGTCTACCGAGGTTTCAAGTTTCCGGACACGTTCTGCGCTCATGTAACGGGTGCTGTGCCATCAAGTAAGCAGAACATGGATCTGATATCGGAAAGTAAGTACGCCTACTGACGACTGTATACTGTGTATTCGGCACACTTAATTTGATAGTAACGCGTGGCCACAAATCGACCCGATCTTCCAAGAGCACAGTATGCCAGGTGGAAGGATCCTCGACACCAATAATAGCTTGCTGCAGCCGTCACCAAAACCCTGAGGCTTGACAGGAGTGAAATCTGCATTTGCAAAAGCGGTCGAAACAGACAGCGGTTGCATAGCTGTCCCGTAAGTGAGCAAGCCTCTCTATTGGTTGATTGTGGCTCTATGCGACGCTTAGACAGCCACTTCTCTTCTTGGTTAAAAGTGAGCGATGCCGGATGGCTGATAGGCTCCGTCTTATCCAAGGACAATAGGAATTTACGCGAATCCCTCAGTCGGGCTGGGATAGTCTCACAAGGTCATTCATAAAGCACAAGCAAGCACGCGAGCTTGTCGACAATCACATCGATGCCAGCAAGTAAAACACTATCAGAGATACGCTTACTAGTATGGCGCGCACGCGCGTCGCCAGCACCACGAAGCTGACAACGAATACTGTCACAGCACCAGAGGGAGACAGCCTGCGCGATCTGGCGCCATTCACACTGAGATACGACGCCGTGAGGAAAGGGAGGATGGACGGCGTAGTCCAGGACATGGCGAACAAAAGAGACGAGAGCACAGCACACGGCGGCGCTGTATCAGACTACCAGCGGTGCCCACGTTGGCGATAGCATGGCGTTTACCGACGACCACCACCACGAGGGCTGTCTTGACCCGGGAACGCAATTCAATAAAACAGGGCACACAAATACCCGCCATACGGAGCTCAAGTCAGGTGCCTACCTTGGAGGCTCTACCCAGCGCCGACAGCGACACTATCATTATGCCACTCACTGACAAACAAGAACATGCAACGGCACGACTACGCTCAAAAAGCCAGAGCATGTCCCTGTCTATTTCTATGCCCTTTAGGATGACCGGCCCCAGAGGTCACGGACATGCACGTCGTTTTCTTCATACACGGCGGAACAACTGTTTCTGGCCATCCCGCCGACGAGAAGTGCATCTGAGTTGCTTCGTGCCGTCCCCTCGTACTCTGGGGACACGAGCAAGTGTGTCCTCATCGTCCCGATCTACCATCTCGCTACTGTCCTCGAGAATGTCTCTCCCGCCGCACTCTAGGATCTTGTCGCTGCACACGACATGTCCTCAAAAAGGGGTACCAAGCGTCTGATATCGTCATTGCAGGAGACATTTTGGGGGGAATCATGGTCGACCACCTCATTCTCTCGCGAACACACTGACAAACGTCGAAATAGCGATCATAGTGACCCACCCCATCTTACAATCCAACAGACCCCCGCATGGGATCGTCCCCATCGCGTCAGGTACGGTCCTAGACCGCGATCAACCGAGCGAGCAGGTCAAAGCGAATGCAAACACCGACATTCTCACCGTGCCTTTGATCAGGGTGTTTAGAAGGATGTATTTGGTGATTCGGAGCTTGGATGGACAGATCCGCTCGTCTCGGGGGCTTTCATCTCCTTCACGACGTCCTGGCTCGAGACGCTGATCTTGGTTAGCTCCGGGGACGTACGTCCACATGGATGGTGGGGACATTGTTTTCTCATGATGCAGCAGGGAGAGTTGCTCAACTTGTTCTCGAATCGTCATCACCATAAGCATGTCACGTTCGATAGCGCTCCCGAGGTTCGCGCCTTTCACGACGCGTCCCGTTCGCCCAAGTAGGTGTCGATGGACGTGTTCGAGATCACAGGGTAGCCATAATGTACCGTAACAATATGGATGTATGACTATCTTACCACATAGGTCCATATATAAGTGCGAACTACACTATATCATTGTCTATGGCAACAGGATCTGGGGACGGGCAAGAAGACTCAGCAGCTGGGTAAGATCCAGGAACATACGACTCACCGCCATAAGTACGATGGCTACGACAAATATGATGATGAGCATCAGGCATGCGGCACGACGACCAGCCTTTCGCTGGTGTTCTGATGCGGTAGCAAGTTCGTCGGCAGCACCCCGAGTATCGGAGGCTATCGAGTAGACGTTTGACTCGATGTTGTCTGAAATTCCAACCCAGCCATCAACAAAGGCGAGACAAGCACGCCGCGAGCACAACGCACCAAGCATGCCACCCTGCTGGCTGACTAGAGTACCGAGGTCGCGGAATATTTCCGACAGCTCGTGGATGCCCGTCTCAATTTCCTGTATCTCGCCTTCCCGTTCCTGAATCAACGATTCTTGGTACGCAAGTTCATGGGGGGACAGTTGGGACTGAAGTAACTGCGCCTGCTGCTGCTCCGGGGTGGGAGACGTTTCACTTGACGAGGTGAGGGAGACCAAGGGAATGGAACAAGAGACGCTTACGAAGGGTGGGAGCGGTTGTCTTCCACGGCGAGCTTGACGCCTTCGACTACCGTTCGCTGTCGCTCTGCGCTGAGCTGCTGCGCGCGCTGAAATCCTACGAGAGAGTGCTGAAGATCATGCGAGGTTTTCTGCAGCGACGCCTTCTGATGAGGCTATGGGATGAACTGAGTCCCGAATGCGACGATCGATTGTCAGACATCACGACTCACGCCCGAGGCGGGTATGGAAGAAAGCTTCTTGAGATCCTCGGACCCCCGTTTAGCCATAGTCCTCGTTGTTTCGGTGAGGTCATGGCTAGCATGTCATTCTTGAGAATATTTGACGTTATGAGGACAAGTTAAAAGTGGCGCACAGCTGTTTACGAAGGAAAGAAGAGTCCTTCGTGGTGCCGAGTTGGTCTACCAACTTCAGAATTCCCTGAACATTGCTATTGATCTTGAACACTTGGAGGGACAAGGAAGACTGTAAAGACGTAAAGGTGGTGTCTTCTCGCGACTGGGGGGTGTTGCTGCTCTGATAGGCCGGACGGGAATAGCCAGTCTCGGTATCTTGAAAGCTCATGATGAAGGACGGCAGTGGTGACCGCGTGGCTTGGCAGAAGTTCGGACCACACTGTCACGGTCACGTGAGGCTGAGATAAGGTGGTGGCACTCACTGACCTCCCACACGCGGCGCCTTGACTCTGGACTCTCGCCGTCTGAGACGAAGTGCATCCGACAGCTGGTGGCGCTGATACGCCGGTCTGTCTGCCTGCAGTGGTTTTGGCCCACGCGCTGGAGAGGTTTATCGCGTTGGTGTGCCACAAACACGTCCGAACTGGGCCGTCGTCGTGGGTCGTCCTGAGCAAGCGTCTCACAGAGTGAAACCTATCTGCGACATTGGGCGGAGAGAAGATCCGCGCTCATTAATCTTCTGGACTTGTTTCAACAGGCTCGAGAGGGATACAGTTCCCACTGCCCTTTCCACCTGCGGCGATCATCCGGACCCAACTGTCTAGCTGCAGAAATATCGCGTCCGTGGACGGTGAAGCTAGTCTTTCGTAGTGGTACATGTTTCTCGTAACTATGACGCGGGCTCTCCCCATCGTATGTACGGCGAGTACTTGCGCTACACCCAAACCTCCAAACCCTTCCCACGAGAATGCTCCCGGACACTCAAACACGTTCAGCACAGTGTTTGCGACACGAGATTCCCATGCATGACAAGTTTGCCCTACCTTCTACCACAGGTACGCCACAATAGGCCAAGAATAGGCTGAAACGCCATGTCCAGTCGTCAAGGTTCCTGGCCCTTGACAGCGTGTACATGCAAACGGGCGGATTTCCATGATCATGCATCGCTATAAATAACGACCACCCAGATTTAGCGGCAGCCAGTACGCGACGCGTTCCTCGATGCCACTGACTGACAAGCAGCGGAATGCACTCCCGGCTCTACGTGCCCGATTTGGGGGTCCACTGGTGCCGTCAGGCACTGCCGAGTCTGTAGACAAGCGTGCTCAACTCCCAGACCCGACGCGCGTGCCAGCGGACGTGACAGTCCGTGTCGAAATCGCGCCTCCCTCCCCTCATCCACCTCCCCCTCCCCTCGACGGCATCGCGCTCAGGAAGCCCGAGCATGTCCCCGTCTATTTCTACGCCCTCCGAAGCGATCGGCCGGAATCGGACGTTGTGGATACCCACGTCATCTTCTTCATCCACGGCGGGGCAAACATTATTGGCCACCCCACCGACGCGCCCTTCATCCACTTGTTTGCCCAGCTGCTCCGTGCCGTTGCCGAGCGCTCCGGGGATGCAAGCAAGTGTGTCCTTGTCGCGCCGAGCTACCGTTTGGCTGCCGTCCCAGAGAATGCATTTCCTGCCGCACTGCAGGACCTCGTGGCCGCTTATGACCACATCCTCGGTAAGGGATACAAAGCGTCCCATACCGTCATCGCGGGGGACAGTGCAGGGGGAAACCTGGGTCAGTCCGTCCGCGTGTTCCTCTGTCCACACCGCTCACAGACGTTGCGGTGTCAGCGCTCGTGCTCACCCACCTCGCTCTCAAGTCCGACCGCCCATCGCCCCACGGCGTCGCCACCATCGCACCCTCCGCGATCTGGGCGTACGACCGGATGAGCGAGCACGCCAAATCGCTAGCCAGCGTCGACATCATCGACGTAACCGGAACTGACCGGTTGGCGAGCGCGTATGTCGGTGATTCAGAGGTTGCGCCCACGCATCCGCTCGTCTCAGGAGCTTTTCTCCCCTTTGACGCGTCTTGGCCAAAGACGCTGATCCTGGTTGGCTCCTCGGACCAGCTGATTGACGCGTCCCACGAGCTGAAAAGGCGATTGGCAGACATAAAAAGACCGGTTGAGCTCGTCGAATACGACGAACGCCCGCATGCATGGTGGTCTCTGTCACATTTGTTTCTAGAGGATATTCAAGATGCGGCACAGAGAATCGCCCGATTCGTACTCCACTAGGACAAGTCGCTTCGCTCGTTGGTGGACAGACTGTTTCCGACTCGGGTACTTCTGACCGCATGGTAAAATTACACATGTACATGTCCAAAAGTTCAATCAATGTTTATATGATCAGTTAACTGTAATCCAGCTAGTCAACGATGCGTACCAAACAGGGCTGAACCTGGACCAACGAAAACTAGGCCGTAAGACACCATGATGAACCCGGGAGGAATGCTGGTACAGAAAACAAGGGGAAAAGGACCAACAAGGAAAAAAAAGGGAATGAGCACAAATACCGTGGTATCCAAAAAGTATTGCGGGGTCAAAGTCAGATCTGATCTGATATGCCATACGTTAAACGAAAGCTAAATAGCCATGACCTGGATATCCATCCATGTTTGCGAGGCCGAAATAGTGTGAAGTCCGGGTGCCAAAGAACAAGGGGCGGTGACACATATTAAGCTATGGACTATATTATTATCATTGCAAGGGAGATGCGGAAAAGATGCAGTAAATGGAAGGTACATATTATCGGAGGCCACGTCCGCGAGTTGGCGCGTGAAGAGCACCATCATGAGTAAACTTTCTCAGATTCCTTGGGTTCCGATGGAGGTGATTTGTCGCCCTCGAATGAATAATGCGCAGCAGGGGTGATATCCATTACGTGCTGATCGGGTGTAACCGGTCTCGAGGCGACTAAGCCACCCGTGGACGTCGTTGCCGTGATGGAGGACACTATTTGTTGGCTTGGATAATACGACCGACGCTGCATCTTCTGAAAGTCATAGGATGTAAACCTAAAAATAAGCGTTTGAGAAGGCAAGGTTGTCAGAACAAGACGGGTCGTACTGTTCCTCCATTTGCCTCATTTCGGCACTCAGCGAATTGACATCGCGATGCTTCCGTCGCTTAGCTTTGAGAGGATTATCTTCAAGCAAGAGCTCCTCGAGTTCATGCGAAGCATCAAAATTGGCCTTTTTGGACTGCAGGCAAGAGACGCGCAAGGAAGTAAACGAAACAGAAAAACAGATACCGAAACAAACATACGTCAGGTATAAAGGGGGGAGGTAGTTCCTTGCTTTCAAGGGCCTGCCAGTCGATGGGTTGGAACCAAGGATGTTGCCTGAGTTCATCAAAACTTTCGGGTGATTTACATGCTAGACGTTTGGCTGGATCTCTTTCCAGAAACTATGCCGACTTGAGCGATTGTGGGGGAGGAGGAGAAGAGACTTACACCCTTGATCACCTGCATACCCGAGCGACTACACTTTTTGTCGGCGTCCTCTGGGAATCTCAAGTTGTCCTTTGAAATGGCATGGGTCAGGTCGCTGTTGGTCTTTCCTCTGAACGGCCGGCGACCGAAGAGAAGCTCATAGGTACAGACACCAAGAGACCACCAGTCGATGGTGAATGTGTAACCGCGCTTTGTGAGTATCTCTGGTGCCATGTAGGCCATGCTTCCTGCTACACCGTGAAGCAAGCGACGCTCGGAATAGTGGACGGCGATGTTGAAATCTGTGAGATGGGCATGGCCACGCTCGTCAAGGAGGATGTTGTCGGGCTTGATGTCACTGAAGGAAAGTAAATGCATGGAACGAAGATCGAACAACGGAAAATGCACCGATGCATGATGTGGTTCTCGTGAAGAAACGTGAGGGCGGAGGATAATTCTGCGACGTAAAATCGCACGGTCTCCTCAGACATGGTTCCTAGGCGGTCAAGATGAACTGTGGGAAAGAGGATAAGGAAGGGCGAGAAGTGAGGACTGAGGACTGACAGCGCAAATCACCACCGAGCATGAGATCGAGGACAAAGAAACAGTTTTCATCGTCTTGGAAGGCATATCGAAGGTTGACGACAAAGGGATGATCGATCTGTAGACGGATATTATGGAACGGGGCGGTAAAGCGGGGTGGTGGGAACAAACTTCTTCGAGAAGACGACGCTCTTGTATGACATTGGCAACGGCCTTCATCTTGACGCACTTTGCCTTGTTGATGTACTTGAGAGCATAGAGCTCGCGGGTCTGCTTGTGCTGGACCATTCTGACCTGGCCGGGAATAAGGCGGGGGACGGATGGACGGAAGTGATGGGTACCTTTCCAAACGCGCCCTTGCCTACGCTTCGCAGGAGGACGAAATGGAAGAGGTTGACGTCGCCTTCGAAGTCGACGGGCTGCGGAATGAGGCAGGGGAGGAGGAGGACGGGGCGGAGCACTCACAGCGGGGCGACAGCAGACAGCACCCATGAGGACGAGCGAGACGAGGCGAAAAAAACAAACAAACAAGACGAGACGGACAGGGTCGGCTAAGATCACGTGATGTGCAAGGAGGCGAGTGCGGATCCATGTCACGCTTGGTGTGACCAATGCGTGACAGGTCCGATCCATGTCGTTCGTGCGTCCGCTCGTCGTGTTTGGCCCGTCCGGCGTTGGCAAGGGCACCCTCCTCACCCGCCTCTTCAGCGACTTTCCAGACACGTTCGCGTTCAGCGTCTCCCGTACGCCCCACAGCGCTGCTCTCCTTGCCCCCGCTCACCCAGCCCAGATACCACCCGGCAACCCCGTCCCGGTGAAACCGACGGCAAGGCGTACCATTTTGTCTCCACTGATGAGTTCAAGGCCCTTCTCGACCAACGCGCCTTTATCGAGCATGCCCAGTTTTCTGCCAGCTTTTACGGCACCTCCGCCCAAGCCATCCGCGACGTCCGTGAGTCGGGTAAGCGCTGCATCCTCGACATCGACTCCCAAGTACGTGTCTTGCCCGCTCCACCCCACCTCCGCTCACCCTCACCAGGGCGTCAGGCAGGTCAAGCAGACCGATTTGAACCCTGTCTACCTCTTTATCGCCCCACCCGACATGTCCACCCTCCGTCGCCGGTTGCGCGGCCGTGGCACCGACGAGGAAGAGGCCATCCGGCAGCGACTCGCTACTGCACTCGCCGAGATCGAGTACGCGCGACAACCTGGGACATGCGACTTTGTCATCATCAACGGCGACCTCGAGACAGCCTACGCATCCTTCAAAAAGGTCGCACACGGAGAAAACATTGAAAGCGATGACATCCCCCCCTTGGATGATTGATCACATCAACAATGAGACTCGTCGTGATAGATGGCTAAGCTAGATTGACTCTATAGATAGTGATAGATTTGGACTTGTATGGATCACATCCTGAATCGCATGTACGCCATCAATAGCGCAGAACATCCCGTGACTGCAGGCCGTCCAAGTCAGTCGCCGCCAGTAGCCATCAGGAACAACGCCCTTACCAAACCCGACCAGGTATTGCAACGTGGTAGCCTTGGAGAAACAAAGTCCGCGTTTCAGCGACCCATACTGAGCAGAAACAAGCACCGCCAACCTTGGATGCTTGGATCGCCGTCCGGAGGTTCGCAATCTCCTGCTCGATCCTCGTGTCCACCTCCTTGATCTTGAGCTCTTGTCCACTGCTCTCCTCCCTCATCCGCCCCTTCTCCAGGTTCAAATCCAACCGCACCCCCGCCTGCGTGCGCGTAATTTCCTCCCGGAGCCGCTGTTTCAGCTTATCCATGTCGACCTGCAGCCGATCATTCTCCGCCTTGATCATCGCCAGATCGTTCTTCTCCATCAGCTGCAGCTCCGACTTGAGTTGTGCAAAGTCTACTTGCTGGGTATATTGATGCTAGTCACGCGCGGACCCGCCCACGTCCCGGTCAGTCTCTGCTCGGGCCATCAGCGTTCGAGAACAGACCTTTTCTTGCTCCGCCTTTGTCACCATGTTGCTCGTCATGTTCCGGATGCTCTCGTCGATGACCTCGGCCATGGCAGACATGATCCCCTCCGCCTGTTGTCGGTTCAACCCCTCCCGTTCCAAGCGCTGCACAAAATGATGCGTGTCAAAATGAAAATCATGGCGTGCGGCACTCGTTCGGAACGCCCGGGTCGACAGAGGTGGAGTTATCCATGGGCGCTGCAAGAGCCGCGTGCGTAAAGTTATGGGCATGGTGCGTGGGAAATACTTGGCCGAAAAAGCCTGCGCTAACTAAGACAAGCCCATCACAAGCTAGGTGACTTGGCGATCCGCGAACATGTCATGGTCCTACTCGAGAACAAATCGAGCAACTCTCTGCTGCATCATGGATGCCTTGCAGAAAACAATCCGGTATCATCCACCATCCATGCGGACGTTTGTCATACGCGACGAGTTCAACCGGAACATTCAAGTCCGAGATCGCGCGACCCGTCGATAAGCACGTCCCCGGAGCCAACCAGGACCGGCGTCCTGGGATAGGACGCTGTAAAGGGGACGAAGCCCTTGAGACGAGTGGATCTGTCCACGCACACCTTGAATCACCAACATACGCGCTTCTGTGCTGTTCCGGTATGGATGGGGTGAGGATATCAGTGTTTGCATTCGCCTTGGCCAGCTTGCTCTGCTGACCCCTCTCTAGGGTCGAGTCAAGTGCGATGGGGCGATGTGGTGGTCTGTTGGATTGCAAGATGAGGTGGGACAGTATGATCGCTGTCCTGATGTCTGCTAGCATGCTCGCGAGAGAGTGAGGTAGCCGACTATGGTACCCCCAGCACTGTCCACTGCAATGACGATATTAGACGTTTGATACCCCTTTCCGAGGACGTGGTCGTGTGCAGCGACAAGATCCTGGAGCGCGGCAGGGAAAGTATTCTCGGGAACAGCAGCGAGACGGTAGCTCGGGGCGGTGAAGATACACTTGCTCGCGTCCCCAGAGTGCGAGGCGATTGCACGGAGCAGCTGGGTGTGAAGGTGGATGTACTCGTTGGTGGGGTGACCCCAGAAATTTCCCCCCGCCATGGATGAAGAAAATAACGCGCGTGTCTGCAACCTCCTTGGCCCGGTCGCTGTGAAGGGCATAGAAGCAGACTGGGACGCGCTCTGGGGTCTTGAGCGCACTGCTATCGACGAGAGGGAACGAGTGCGGGGAGGGAGGTGCGATCTCGACACAGACTGCCACATCCTTTGGGACGCGCGCCGGATCCGGGAGTCGAGCACGCTGATCTGGAGATTTGGCTGTGGAGGGCTGTCATTTCAGCACGGCATAAGCGTATCGCGTTCCGCTGTTCGTCAGTGAGTGGCATGATGGATGTAATATCTGGTGGCATGCTTCCCCGACTCCCCCGTGTGACGCGATCTGAACTCCGACCAAGCACTCAAATCTGAGTTTAAAATAGTCGCCCATGGAAAGGGGCTCTCGGATTACTGCGAAGATGATTGGTTTGACTGTCCGTACGATGGAAATCATGGACTGATATTTATCGAGCAGAGATGGGCCTCTCGAACTCGTGAGTCAACATTGTTCTGTTCATGCGTGCGTGAAAGACTTGATTTCGACATCGATACTGAAGAAGATGAAGACTCGTCTGAGGAAACGACGGGGAAATTAGACTACCACGAGTAGTCCAGCCGGCGGGGAAACACAGTTTAATTGCCCATAAACATCGCCTTTCTTCATCCGATGAGTCCACGCCGATCTTTGCAGACGCCTCTATCCGTGTTTCTTCCCCCACCTTTGCTAAACCACGGACCTTTGTGGATTTCATAAAAATGGAGTATCCCAAATGTTCTCTCCTTGGCTGAGTCTGTCCACTTCCAAATCGCAAGTTTTGTTCCAGACTAGGACTGTCTGCCATGAATGGCTTCCTCAGGACGAGGTGGCGATATAATCGACCGATATCCAAGAACAAAGGATCGTCATGGTGCGCGCCGCGTGCGAATCTGATCAATCTGGTCGCTGGGCCATTGACGAGGAGATCAACGATCATTGGCTTCAAGTGTCCAAGGATGCATCGTCTTGTTGTGTATCATGGTTGTAGAGTTGTCAACTTGTTGTACGCATGTTTTTTTATGTTCGTTCAAGGAGAACTTGAGGATCCGGCGTGTGGAGCGTACAGTGAATTGAACTGCTTACATACCCCTCTTCCTTGATGTAAATCCTATTGGCTAGAGGTGGTGAATCCTATCAGCGAGAAGCACCGAATTCTATTAGCCAAAATGGTCATTCAATGAACGCCATTGAATTCAAGTACTTGTCGCTGGACGTCAGAGCGTGCGTCTAGGTGTCTAAAGTGATCTGAACACTGCAAGTAACCGACTACACTTCCCTCAGTGATAATAAGTAACCGTCATGACTTGCTCATAGACTATACTACCCCCACCCATGACTTTGGCAGTCACAGCGTGTCACATTTGGTCACACCTGGTCACACAGGCGAAATTGATCTCCGTCTAGATTCCTATCAAAGCCTGTAAGTGCAAGATTATCATACTATGTACTCATAGTACTACTACCGGTGCTAATATGACATGATTACAGGGTATTAGATGGTAAGAATTCTGGGTAGTTACTGTTAGTATTCATGATATACTGGGGATGTCTAGCTGATGTAGAGGCCCGGGGCAGTGTACTATATTGACATTAGCGTGTGTCGTACGATGTTCAAAGCAAGAATATGTGCAGTTGTATGGGTCATCAGGCAAAAGATGAGTGTTGGACACGTTGTACATATCGTATGTTACCTGTGGCATGAATGGAACAGAAAACCGACTATCTGAAGAGGGATTTGAATCATCATCATGATTGCTTGGCTGTGTAGAGACGGCAATGGCAGTGCTGGCATGGCAGGTCGTATTTTGAGCGCTCACTCTCCCAGAGCTCGCTGATTAAAGTTCTATGTACGCTTCGGGTCAAGATTCCAGGGCCAGGCAACAAGAAGTGATGGGTTTCGTCGAAGAAATCGACCAACCCAGTTTTTCGACAGTAACCGGCCAGTCAGATCCTTGGTTTTAGCCTGACGCTGCAACGGATGCACTGGATTCGCAGCGGAGGATGATGCTTGATACCACTTAGCAAGGACTTGTCCTTCCGTTGGCGTCAGAATCTGTTTCTGGATATCCACCTCGTGCTTTGACCGATGAGTCGCCAGCTTGCGGTCGTTCAGAGTCGTACGAGAAACCTGAGAGTAATCAAGATCAAAACCACAATACTAACGTCCCACACACACATTCTGAGCTTTGACGGCTGCAGTGACAGTGTTGTACCGACCATCCGAGAGACCCTGTAGCGCTCGCGAGATCCGTGCCTCGTACGTTGGATCGGAGGTCGACCTGTGGCTCCCTGCGTGGCCTCGACCGTTCGACTTGCGAAGGCGAAGCAACGGCATCCCCAAGGGGGGAGGCCTGATGGGCCAGTGGAGCTGGCCGATCATCGATGCGGCGCGTTCGGCAGGTTTCGTGATATTCAAACTCAGCTACAGCAGGTGACACCGGAGTGACGACGGTGCGTGACTTGGACGAAATTCCTCATAAAGAAGGCGCCGAAGTCATGGACCTGCCGAAGTCATGGGTGGGGATAGACGTTACTCCGCCTCGGATCAGGGGAGTAACTTCAGTAAGGATACACGTGTATCAGTGCTTCT
>JBBPLV010000093.1:0-34525 GCA_038089975.1 Boletellus ananiceps | reverse complement strand
GGACTGGAGGGTCAGCTTCTTCCTGCGCGACGTCCAAGTATCGTAGCTGATGTCCGCTTCAGGTATATATCGCTGGGGTCATTTATTTTGGTTTAAACTGCGCGCTTGGATCTTTGTCTGCCTTTTTACCCACAATCATCGAGACGATGGGTCATTGTACGTCCGTCAGTGTTTTATGTATATAGAAAAAAACTTACACTTGTCGTCCTCTAGCGGCTGCCATCGCGCAGCTCATGACCGTCCCTCCTTACGCTGTGGCTGGTCTGATTCTGATGATTGCATCGTATACCTCTGACAGAATCCAGAGTCGTGGGCCCTTGCTCGTTTGTGGATGCATACTGGGGGCATTTGGTTACATGTCCGTTTTCCTACCCATCCGTTCCATCCCTCTTACCGTTCTCCATGCAACCAGGATCCTCCTGTTTGTTGCGCAGACACACGTTCACATCCGGTATCTTGCTACATTCTTCGTCGCCGCAGGCACGTACTCAAGCCTAGGTCTCATTCTCGCTTGGTGTGCGTGCTGCCTTGATATACCCTTGTGGGGAGGAGACGAGGGGGACCACTAACCAACAACACCCCCTTTTCTCTGCTCCATCTTCACTCCTAGTCACCCATAATCTCGGATCGGAAACCAAGCGTGCAACGGGTATGCCTCTCTTCAACGCGATCGGCCAACTGGGGAGTATTTTGGGGTCACACCTATACCCCCTGACCGAGGGTCCCGCTTATTCGTACGTGTCCCGCCTGCTGTGCGTATTCGCTCGATGCTCACTATTTCACTAGACGTGGGTTTAGAGGTACGCCTGCTTTCACGCCCAGCGATTCGTCGTTGCTGATGCGTGCGCTCTCTCGGTTTTCTTCCTCTGTAGTGTCTGGCGCTCTCTTGTTCCTGGCTGCGTTTTCGGCGCTGATGCTCACCGTACGTCGCCCCCCCTTCTTTTTCCTCTGGACGCCTACTTGATCAACCCCCACCCCCCTTTTTTTCCATCGGCGATGGCCTCCCCTTTACCCCACATCCTTCCAACGCAGATCTCGTACCGACGGGAGAACGCACGTCGGAACGCTGCGTATGGCGAACCAGATCCCGACGCGCCGGTGGACACGTCCAAGCTGGCAGACAAGGTGCGTTCCGCCCCCACGGCTCTTGGGATACAATTTGGGAGCTCACCCGCCCCATCGACGTCTCTCCCTTCCTCCTACAGGCCCCCGAATTTCGTTATCTACCCTGAGGAATCAAGACGTTGCGGGGTGGGGGCCGCGTTGGAGATGATCGACAAGGCTGAATGGAGAGCCTGTGGGAAAGATGTGAATTATGAACGGACTGGGACGGCGAGCGAGGTGAACCACTCCCTCCCCGCCCTTGTCTATGATTGTTCGTTCGTCCACTTTGTTTTTTTTTTGCTACCCTTTTTCTTCTTCATACATGTCTCGCAACGATGGCGTCAAAGGGCGGGTGCACTAGTCGCCGACGCGTCCAACACTCTTGGACGCGGAGCTGAGTCGACGTCGCGCGCGCGTACAAGGTTTTGTATCCAAGTGGATTTTTAGAAAAACGTACGTCGGGCCCCTGCCCCCCCATTCCATTCTGCTCCCTCCACCATGACAGAAGTTCCATCGTGGCATGACATTGTCATCATCATCACCCCCGTTGGTGCGTGTATTATTGACAAATCGGGGAGCACACGAAAACCGAGAGAACGTCGTTTGCGTGCACTGTGCGGTGCACACGTGCATGCATGCGTGAATAGAGCAGAAGAAAAAGAAACTAGGCGTCGTGATTACTTTCGAGAGAGATCATGAACAAGGTCGTTAAAGGACGTAGCAAGGAAACGAGAAATAGATCAACGAGGATACGCGAGAGTCGGAGAGAGGGTAGTTATGGACGTCATCTTATCCGAGCGGGACGATCGTAGCAATGTGATCAAAGGGCAAAGAAAGAGAAATAAAAGGGTAAATGTGAGATAGGATTGGCCCACTGGGGGGGATGCTCAGGCAAGAAAAGAGAAAAGGGATCAGTTACCCTCCACGCGCAAAGGGGTAAGATGGGAGAGGTATGCAAGGTGAAAAACGAGAGCGTGCGCGAGAGACGGAATGAGACGTGAACAGAAAAACAACGCAGCCGTATAGGGTACCGTTTATGAATCCAGATTCACTTTGCCACTCTGGAGCGCCTGCAGCATCAGCGCCTTCTCCTTCAGCACGGATGGGTAGCTATTCATGAGGTGCGCAAGCGCCCGGAGATCGTCCTGATCCAGCAACGCAATGGTCAGTTTGGGCTACGATAATAATGGTCAATACCCGTCCAATCATCGTCCACGAAGACTTACCGCGCCCTTGATGCCATACGACTTGATGGCTCGGAACCTAAATCGAGACAATGAGCGCACAAATAGGGCCAAAAAGTACACGTACAGTTTGTCACCAAGTTGCTGTTTCTGAGACTGTATGGGTTTGTCGAGCAGTCCGTCAATGAACTCGTCGGTCGCCTTGACGACTAGCGGATCAGCCTTGGGCAGGGGAAGGCCAGTCGCCGACGAAGAGCTCGTGAGCTTGATGATATCTACAGCGGGTAACCGCGCCAAAGAAGCGACCGTGTGAGAAGAAGAGCTCGGCGTGACAGGCGCGGGCGACGACGCTGCAGACGGTCCACGTGACGACAGAGCAGGAGTTTGCGGTGAGGCCTCGAATGGAGCAGTGGGTGCTTTCTTCGCCTGGGGTGTAACGGGTACGGGTACAGGAGACGATTCTGCCTTGGGTTCCTCTTCCCCATCCGAACTGTCCAAGACCATCTTTGCATCCGCGATCTTCACTCTAAGCACCTCGACGTTGAACAGACACATCGCTCGCTCGCGTTTTGGCAGACTCATGAGCAACTCTACAAGCTCGCCCTGTCTAGAAGACTCAATCTTGGCAACAGCAACCGCCATACGATCCCGCTCGGAAATGGGTGGAACAGAGCCAGACGGCGAGGAAGTACGAGGAGGCGTGGACAAGGACGCAGAAATAGAGATGGGAGTTGAGGGGTGTTCCGGAGCCGAGGCTGTCAGAGCTAATTGACTTGGGTCCAGCACGCGGGAGTCCTGAGAGTTCGCGGGCGACGGTGACTTGGCAGGGGACGGCGTTTTGGGCTTTAGAGCGGCGCGCGCGCTCGCAACTTGTTCCGCAAGCTTGGAAGGATCCTGTATACCAGCCACGACTTCACTAAGAGAAAGGCTGACAAGAGACTCCACGACCGTGTCGAGTTCATCTGTCGGGACACCATCATTCGCTTTGATGCGCCTGCTTAATTCACCAGTGAGCACCTCCTTCCTGACAACGGGTGACAGCGCTGCAAGATCATCGTAGCGCATGGGCAGATTGAGGGTACCAGAGAGAGCAGCCTGTGGCGCGTGAGCCAAAGTCAAAACGGGCGTGGTGCGTGCTTACATTGTAATAGCTACCAGAGCCTCTTCTACCCCTGTCATGGCGATCGACTCCTATGACAGGAGAACCAAGCACCGAGGACGGGTACCGGGGGCTAGAGAAACCGACATAACTCTCACCACCCTCACTGGCAGTCGGGCTTGTTGCACCACTGGTGCTACGTGGGTGCCCATTATGGCCGAAACGCTGAGCCAATTTTTCTTGGCGTAATTGCTTGGGTTCGTGTAACCGGACCACAAGTTGTTTGGAACCAAGAAATACCCCGTTCATACCATGCATCGCGGCCGCCGCTGAGAACGGCATTGAGTAATTGAACGGAACCATGTAGACGGATACGAACCTTGATCGGGTGTCTGATAGGAAACGAAGCCAAACCCGCGACTCTCGCCACTTTCATTGCGCATTACTCGTGCACTGAGAAGTGATTAGACAAACAAAGCATTCAATGATATGATGTATATAGTTTACCTGACAATTTGTCCAAACTAGATGCACCAATGGATGAGAAGCCGCACCCCAAGAAAATGAGCATTTACCTGACGGAAATGGGTAAAAAGGCCATTCGAATCGATCTCTGGGTCTAGATTCTGTTTGAAGTGTCAGACGCGAAGAAGGGGTCCAAAGGGAACAAATTCTGGAATTACCTTGCAGAATAAATTGCATGGATCTATAAGACCGCTATGACTGTTTGAACCGGGACCGTTCAAGGGGGCGAGTTGCACTTGTTGTCCTGGACCGTGCACAAAAATGGGGCCCCGAGGCGGTGGAGTGGCAAACGGGTGAGCACGGGGAGGGGAATACTGTCGATATGATGTCAAGCAACCGGCAGACGACCACACGAACGTGTGTTACCTGTGCAGGGTAGGGATACACAGAGCCAGACGGCACAAAGGTGGGAGCGTGAGCACTAAACTCGGTGGCACTGCCACTAGTCCTCCTGCCCTGGTATATTGTTACGGCAATATTTTGGCCGTCGACTTCAAAGCAATGCATCGCCTCCTCGGCGATGCGTGCATCTTCCTCACCCCAAAACTCTACGACACCGGTATCACTTCCAAATCCGGTCTGTGTGCGAACTGATGCAAGAGCGCCATAAGGTCGGAACAGGTCATACAGCTGGCTATCGGAAAAGCCAACCGGGAGGTGCTTCACGAGACGTGGTAACGCTGAGGGGGGTGGAAGCGGGGTGGGCGGTGTGGTAGGAGGATACGGCGAGAGGACGAGATGGACAGGGGGTTGAAGGCCTTGAATAGGGCGCGACTGCAGTGTGGCGAGCGCTTTTTCGGCTATGGAGGTAGGCGTCGATAGTTAGGGGTACGTCGCACATGATAAAGTATCACACCTTTATCGAGGAACTTGAACTCGATGGTCCCGGAGAGCGGGCGGTTGGTTCCGTCGCGCGGAATGTCAGGCCTGAAGGGCGCACAAGACTGGAAGGTAACTGCGAGATTCTCATCCGTAACATAAGGGGGGAGGTTAGAAATGTAAAGTAGAGGGTCGTGAATATAAGGGTGGGGCTGTGGGCCATCGGTTTCTTGCAAAGGGGGAGAGGCATATCCAGAAGCCATCTTTGATTATCGGCGGTGGTCGTGTACCTGGTCGTAACTGCAAAGTCGATGTGAGAAGCGGACTCCAGCCAGACGCCGACAAGAGACGGACCTTCTCGCAAGCCAACAGCCCGTGCTGGACGTCAAGTCGCTGGTCAACGCTTGCAACGCGGTCGTCGTCCGCTTGCCACAACAAAACTCGGTGGACGCGTGAAAGCATTACGTAATCAATGCTACCCGCGAGACACTTTGATGGCGCACAAGCCAAGCAGGCGGCAAGTGATCTTCAAGTTGTAGAGACACCCGACGTATTCATTAGGTTGAGACGCTCAGATCAGATCAGGACACGTCGTGCCTCGTGTTCCCCGCCGCACACGCCGACACACCTTGGACATTGGTAGGACATAATCCCCTGTTTGATATCCGCCTCCTTGGACTGCGGGTTCCTTCGTCGGGCTCAAGACCCCGGCTTCGCAGGAGAGGCAGAGGCTCCGATGGCGCTGATTACCGCACAACCGGCTCAATTCTTGAGCTAACCCCTACTGGTGCATCTCAACACGACCACTTGGAGCCAGGCAATGTCCGTCCCGCCCTGTCCCCTTTCAAGGGCCCCGAAAGGCACAAAAACGCACAGCTCAGCATGATTTGCCTGTGGGGGGTGGTCCCAAATTTTTTACCCGGAATTCTTACACTGGCTGGCTCACTCTCTTTGTTGGGGACGCATCACCCGAATCCTACTCTGGTTATCATTCCAGCGGGTCCGGACCAGTTAGAACTAGTTCGACCGTTGGTAAACACTGGATGTACCCGAGATCTCCCGCACACGATTTTCGCAGATTATCTGCTATTTTTGGTGGGATCCCTTCGTGCTCCGTCGTGGCGTAACGAAGGTCAACCGGAGCTTGCTGCTCTATTCCACGAGGACTAGATCAGGATAGTGACTTACGTTCGTGGCCCCCTTTTACGCCGCTATGCGCATGAACTTGTGTTTCATGGGAAGATGCATTATCCTGGCGCCGAGCCAAGAGAGTCAACGGTGAGCCCACGCTCCAGTGTTTTTCATGTTCGAGTGCTCCGTCGCCGGCGACACGATCGGAATTTATAAGATCTGGGAAAAGACGAACGAATGAAACGAGTTGTGTGCTAAACCGGACGGTTATTTTGGTTTCGAATGCCGTTTGCTTCCTCGCAGACACGTCAGATATCCGTCACTGGGGAGGCTCACTTTTGTAACCAGAAAGAGAAGTGGCTGTCTAAGCGTTACAATCAACCAATAGGGAGGCTTGCTCACTTACGGGACAGCTATGCAACCCGTCCTCTTCGACCACTTTTGCAGATCGGCGAACCCATGCCCTTCCGGGTGCGGGTATTTTTGGATTTACCTGCCCCAACGTTTAATTCTCCCGTCATGGATAGTCGATGTCGGACGGCACATCGGGAAAGCATGCGATCCAAGAGTCAACTAATGGAGTTGTCCGGCGACGTACCGGATCGGGTGGTTATTTTTGGTTTCGAATGCCGTTTGCCTGCCCGCACTGGCAGACAACGGTGTGGTGGATATGAAGAGCGGGCATCTCTCGAACTAGGGCATGAACAGGACACGCGATGTTATCGTAGGAATTCCCTGGTCAGACATTCCGTTTTGACTCGTCCGTTGGACGAGGAGGATGCAGCGTGAATGAAATGCCTGACCAAACGATGTTGTCTCACAAGCCGGTTACCGAGCGGGTGAGGGTCCGCGACGTGTGTCAACGAGTGATTGTTCAGGCGTATCGACCGACCCAAAGCCCGAAACCTGTCCGAGGGCGTGCGCGTGTGTGTCCCATCCTGCCTCGACTGCCCAAGGATCGCGCCGAACCGAGGTCATCACTGTCGTGCTGGGGCAGTGCGGTCGAGGATGGCGCGACGGGGGTGATGGAAACTGCCAAGTCGCCACTAGATCGCCATCTCTTGGACTGCCATGACAAAGCTAGAGTCGTTGCCTTGCCGTGACTCACCACATGGAACGGTGGAACATTGGATCCTCCGAGTCCACGTCCGAGTGCACTATTCATAGATTCAATACGCTCGTGAAGCGAGCCCAATGGATGTGCCATTCCGGGTTAGCGTCTCCTTACAAGGCCCGAGTGCAAGATCCCCACCAATCAGCACGCGTGTACAAGCTCGGTCAAGGTGGCGCAGTCTTTCGCACGCGCGATCCGCTTGTTCAGGTCCCCGCCAAACTTTCGATGCCACGTCGTATCTCGCCCGCCCCGATGTACCGTCACGCGCCGTAATGTGAACTCAACTACCGCCCCGACCCTGTTCCCAATCCGTCTGCGTCCTGCAGCCGCGCATAAAAGGGTCCCGCACGAATGCGACGTCCCTCGTGTACATTTTGTTTGCCTCTCGCCCGGTGTGTTCCACATGGTGCATCCGCGGTCTCTCCTTTTTTCTTTGGCCCTCATCACCTCGGCCATCGCCAGTCCCGCACCCTCAACTTCTTCCTCTGCCGCAGCAGCTACTCCCACCGTGCCTTATGCCAGCGACGATCCAAACTCTTGGCTATGGACGTCAGACTCGACCGACGTCGACCCGCAGCCTGTCCGCGGGGAACTAGGGGGCAGCATCCTCGGCCCGCAGAACATCCCCTTGCAATTGGAAAATTCGAACGGACTTGCCCCCCCAACGACGGACAACGGTGTTGTGTGAGCGCGCCTCCTTGACACATCTTTGCGCTCCCGACGTCTGACAGTTGCGCAGCGACAACTTCAAGTGGCCGTTCGCTCTCAGCCACACCCGTCTTCAAACAGGTGGCTGGGCGCGCGAGCAAAATGGTTCGTATGCACGCAAGGTATATTTTGGAAAAAGTCCTGACCCATCTCAGTGAAACAAATGCCTGTGGCTACCTCTATTTCTGGTGTGAACATGCGTCTGGAGCCAGGTGCAATACGGTGAGCTTTGTGGACCAAGCCCGTCGCCTAGATGCTCATGCACACGCAGTGAAATGCATTGGCACGAAGATGCCGAGTGGGCCTACGTGCTCTCGGGCTACTTGCGGGTCTCCTGTTTCACTCCCGATGGGCAGATATACCTCCAGGATGTGGTATGTCGTTCTACCGCGTTGTGCTCGCGTCCGCCTCAACGACCTTGCAGGGACCTGGAGATTTGTGGTACTTCCCTCCTGGGTACCCCCATAGTATCCAGGCCAAAAACACGACCGCCGATGGTGCCGAATTCCTCCTGGTCTTCGATAACGGTGCCTTTAGTGAAGACACTACTTTCTTGCTCACTGCAAGTGTTTCGGTCGGTTTTCCAGTATATCTCACACGAGCTGTTGTATAGGATTGGTTGGCGCATCTTCCAAAAGAAGTCATCGCCAAGAACTTCCAGATTGACGCTTCGGCGTTCGATCACCTTCCCAGTGAAGAGTTGTACATTTTCCCTGGTGCGTCGCCCTAACGTACTCGTGGTTTCCTCTGACCTGTTGATTCTCTTTCAGCTACTCCCCCTGTAGATGACGTATATAGCGATATGGTTGTGCCAAACAACACACCATTAAACTACACGTTCCCTTTATCCAAGATGAATGCGACCAAGGCTCCTGGGGGATCCTACAAGGTTATCGACACCCGCTTGTTTCCTGCAGCCGAGACAATCTGTGCGGTAGACGTGCATGTCGAAGTTGATGGTATGCGGTACGTAATTTTCCTTGATTTCAACTTTGAGACCTCATTTATCGAGTCTCATGCAGTGAACTCCACGTACGTGATTTCTATACCGTCCACCCCAAATCCAAAATTCCAAGCTTGTTTATATAGTGGCACCCATCAGAACCGGAATGGACCTTCTTCATGTATGTCTTTAGCCATCACTTGATTCTCATCCTCTGAGTCGTCGTGCAGTTCTGGTACTGCTCGCATTACGCTCTTCGCTTCGTCAGGTAATGCACAGACATTCGATTTCCAGGTATGAGCCGATATTTTCAGTCGCTGGAACAGTTTACCAAGGGTGATGATTCAGGCTGGTGACGTCGCATACATTCCGCCAGCATTTGGTCAGCCTTCTTCCCTGGCCTGTCCTACAGAAATTAATGGATGCTTTATCACAGGCCACTATGTCGAAAACACCAGTAGCAACGAGACCCTACATTTCCTGGAAATATTCCGCTCAGGTGTGCCCTACCCGGGTCTCGGCGTGTTATCTCCCTTATCGTGTTGGTTGCAGGTCTATTCGAAGATGTTTCGCTGAACCAATGGCTCGCCTTCACCCCACCTGCGCTGGTGAAAGCCCACCTCGACGTGGATGACGCGACCATTGCTAAATTCTCCAAAGTCAAGCAAGAAGTCGTCGGCCCTACTCACTAAGCCAGCCGTACAACTTGAATCATTCGACCTTTTTTAAAATGACTTATCATCATCTAAGCCTTACATGTACGATTTTTGCTTTTTCGTTCTCCCCTCTGAAACCCGAGTGTCGGGACGGATACACTTTGGCATTTCGATACCTTAGAGGAAGGTATAAACCGTAGCCTTAATTCAGGATGGAGCCCGTCGGCGTTGAGCATGTCCCGTGCGCGCTTACGAAACAAATGTGTACAACTGATTTCCAAATCGGATCATTGACTTGTCCACTTTGACCTCTTTACTTGTGTACCCCACTGCAGACGAGCACACTGCCGCCGCCCGATTTGGACACTCTTGGCCTGCACCTTTTTTTTTCTGGTCTTGGGCTGCTTTGCCTACGCCAAATAGCGTAATGAAGCGGAAACGGCAGGTAAATGCCGCCACTGTCACGACGAACCGACTTGGAAAAATTTTATGAGCAGGCATGACTTGAACTTCAAGTTTTTGAACGTCGGATGCGGCGACTCGATTCCCGTCGTGCCAGTGCCTTTTTGCAAAAAATGACGGTCCGTTGCGAACAATTCTCAAGGTGGTCCGAGTTGTGATAGGCTCCGCCCGCGTGGCTCTTTCCGGGCCGTTGGCGAGATGTGTATGCACACACGTACGCGTCCGGGATCCCTGAGATCTCACGGACTGGGCACGGGCGCGGCGAGAACGGTGACTCAGTCTCCGACTCACGAGCATTGACGGCCCGGGGGAGCGTCGGCGCGTTCGCACCAGCGACGCGTCCGACCCACGTTTCATGCCATGTTTGTCTTAGCGCGAGGGGGTGGGGAGAGCATACATGACGTGTCGACGTGTGGCCCACGTGGCTCGTCGAGCCAGATTCAGAACGTGGACAAAGGATGTGTTGAAACTTGACCGTGAGTGGGTAGTCATCGTTGTCATGGTCGTCGCCGGATCATGACTCCCCCCACGCGTGCTGCCGTATCTCTGCATGCGATTGCAGTCACTGCTGCGATGAATGTGGCGGCCGGGGTTTTGCGCATTGACACCGCGATCGAACCTACGGGCAATATGAGACACGGATGCGTCCGGAAATTTCTCGCGGCTATGATTAGTCATGAGCATCCATTATAAACCCAAAAGTCCCACGGGTCATGCCCAGGCGTGTTCATGAATACAGTCGACTCCCTCTTAACACATACCCCTTGGGATAGCCACAAAAGTATGTCTTTTAAGGGAGTATGGGTTACCAGGGAGGCCATACAGTGATAGCCGAGAACTTGGGATACACAAGAATTATTGGTTACAAGGGAGTATGGCTTATGTGAGGTATGTGTCAAGAGGGAGTCGACCGTAATGCGAATGATAAGCCCAATTACAGTGTATTACATAACATCATAATCTCATTGTAATCCCATTCCCTAAGCCTATAATGGGATTGCCAATGTGAATTACATAATAATAATGCTCTTCCCATGGCTCAATTTGGAATGGTAAGCTGGCGGCATTATTATTTGCGAAATAGATTTCCGACATTATTATTGACGTTGGAAGCAGACGCAATGGATCAAATGAATTATATGCAACTGGGAGTCAAAGGCAAGGCGGCACAGAACCAAGAAACGGTGGAAGGGCGTAAGTCTAGAGAGACCCCGACGAGAGCAGAACCGACACCAAGCGGTGTGATGGCCTACTTACGAGGCCTCCAGCCACTGCGCCAGGACCCGTGGCACCTCTCAGAGGGGCTCCACTGCCACAATGGACCTGGAAGAGTGCTGCGACCAAAGAGTAAGATAGGAAAAGGAACGGAGCTTGCATTCTGAGCTAACAAATTCCGAGCCCCTTCTTCGTCGCTTTTTAGATCGAGTACAATCATGTCTACTGAGTTGGGAACGAGTCACCAGGTGTTCGGCCAAGTTTGCTTGCCGATACCCCCATGTTTGCATGGCATATGTCAAGATCAAGGCGAGGATGGATAGATAGGAAGAACTCGAAAAAGGAGACCCGGTTGCCGAAAGCCATTTTTAGATCCGCAAAGGCCCTGGACCATACCGCAGTGCGTGTACCAAAATGAAGTAACTTCATTGTGTTGGGGTTTAAGGGGAGAACGCTAAAGCATAGTACGTGAGGACGGGCGAGTTCATGTCCGATGCGTCGGCGGCGGCCGTCTACACTCGCAAGCGCGCTCATCTGGCTCAAATAGGTCATTTCAGGTTAGCGTAGGTTTCAATTACTTACGAAGGACACTAAAAACAGGGCTTGGTGGCAAAGCTTGGGAGAAATTACCATACTTGTCAACTTGGGGCCCCTCAAAGGCGCGAAGTTGGACTGAATGCCTATTTTATCTCAGTCATTCTGCAGTGACGCATAGAGTATTAGGTATCTGATAGCCACATCACAGGGCACTCGTGTTTTGTTAATTACCCGCCTGAGAAGGGCACTCTAATCGACTGCATCATGAGTGTGCTAAAGATATCGTGCTGATTCGTTGGTCGTGACGTCATGGCACGGGAAGATACGGACACGATGCTGGAATGGCATTTAGTTTTCATATCGCATTGGGGAGGCACTCCAGTATTATTTTTGGCTCATCGCAGCTCGGTTGGACTCGGGACGGTGCAATGAGGCAAGTTCCCAAAGGCGTGCGAGAGTTATTGTTAGAAGACGGTGATTACGGTGGGAAGCACATCACTGTTGGAGGGGGACTGAATCCTGCCCAGGCTTCAGGACTAAGAGGTGCGGGACAGGATCGTGATCGTACTCTTGACTGCGAACACCGTGTTTAGGTTCTTGTTTTGGATAATGACAGATGAACCCCGCGAGTGAGTGTTCTATGGTGGACTTGATCCGAGAGATAATTAGAAATCCAACGAGAGGCTCGGGCGTGGGCGGTGCACCGAGACTTCGGGAAAAGAGCGTCATCCACTGGGAGTTTGTAAGGCCGTTGGAATGTGGTCTAAAAAAACAATCATTGCTCGGAGAAGAGAATTCACGATGCACACAGGGATGTTATTTCTGTGCGCGCTACCTCTGAACCTTCGGATGCCAAAGAGTTTAGTCTGAGATCATTGTCTGTGATAAGTTAGCCATCCCCTATCACATGCAAGTCATATGTGCATGCTAGGAAGATACCGGGACATAAGAATACCTTTGAACGATCATGCGCCCGTTGGAGTACCGTCAAGCTCCAGGGCGAAGCAACTGTGCTGCACGTGATCTGCACGTGATGACTGTTTGGCGCGTTTCATCTGCACCAACAAGCTTGACTGTGTGGCATGGCAGCGAACCCAGAGAATATGGGACACGACGTCTTCACCGAGTCGCCGCCCATCGTCGATATCGAAGTCTTGGAGGCTGCAAAAGAGAACATCCAGCCACTGGCGTCGGGGCGGCGTGTTACCACTCTGTCTGCCATTCTGACCACGCCACATGCCCAGCGCGATGCACAGCTCAACTCGGCGCGCAAAAGACATAGACTCAATGTCGAAGTCGCACTGCAGGATGAAGACGACGATCCACTCGAGGCATACGTCCGATTCGTCAACTGGACTGTGGAAAACTATCCCCAAGGACAAAGTGCCGATTCGGGTCTCCTCGAGCTGTTAGAAGAGGCAACAAGAGTGCTCAAGGACGATCGTGGTGGTATCTATAGGGGGGAGCTCAAGTACCTAAAACTCTGGGTGTTGTACGCAAGCTTCGTGGAGAAGCAGACGATGATCTACAGATTCTTGCTTGCCAACGAAATCGGCACGAATCATGCCCTCTTGTACGAAGAGTATGCGGCCATACTGGAGCGCCAAGGACGGTATGTTCCTTTGTTTTTGTCTATCATGGTTGGCTGAGTAATACATGGCTTCAGGAAGAGCGATGCCGACGCGGTCTTTTTGCTCGGGATTGCGCGGCAAGCGCAACCACTCGATCGTTTGCAGAGCAAGCATGCAGAGTTTCAAAAACGGATGATGTCTAGCGTTGCCATGCCACCGCCTCCTGTACCCGAACCGTCCGCCAGACGCACGGCGTTGGGCGCGACATCCTCCTCATCTTCTGGGTCTCTCGGGCGGGGTCATCCACCGTCGTCATCACAAGGCGACCTTTTGCGGTTGGGATCGAGAACAGTCTCGAACTCTCGTCTCCAAATCTTTGTTGACCCAACCGGCGCTGAGCCTCAGGAAGAGTCCCGCATGGCATATCCTGATGTCGGGACACGCAAATCACGCGTCAAGGAGAATGTACCCGAAGTCCAGAAAGCTGGGGGGACCACGGTGAAGAATGCAGGACGTGGACGCCGCGTAGCATCTGGCTCGAGCACGCTGGCAGCCAGAACGGGCAGTGTTTCCAAGATTGTTCCGTACAGGGATCCGGGTCCAGGAGAAGCTGCGGAAGAAGAATCAGCGCTTGCTCTCACGACAAAAATACCACCGAAAACACCCGCCCGGAACGCCACTGTGGTGCCTTTCCGGGACCCGGACTGCACGGAGGGTGATATTACTTGTACTCCAAGGTTTACACCCTTCCGTGACGAGGTAAGCTTGTAGTTCCTTGGCACAGTGCGGAGGTGCTTTCTCAACGTGTCCTCGTTTGTGGTTGTGTGAACCAATTAGCCCGAAACTCCTGGCGCATCGTCATCACTTGCACCCGAAACAGTTATGAAACCAAAGGTTGCAGGCAAGGGGATTGCTGTGTTGTCGGAAGCCGAGGCCTTACGAAAGGATCCGTTGAAAAACTATTCCGCAGATGAAAGTCTCCTGGTGGATGACTGAAGAACGCTTTGTGGGCATGCAATAACGATTCTGCTCCCTATCTATTCCACTTTTTGCACGGTTTTTTCCTCTAGACGTTATATTGTCTTTTCTCTAATAAATTGCATGGGGGCGGTGTGACCCTCCGAATACGGAAAGCTCCTGAGTTGCGAGCCGCAGTTGGTTTCAGTTCTTGACATTGAGCTGCGTGGGCTGTTCGGCGCTCGCTCTACTTTTTCTCCACGCAGCAAACGCGATGAGCTACACGAGACAGGCGCTCTATCCGTGCAATCCCGCGACCGAGCGCGGTCGATCGACCAAGCTCGCTGCAGCCAACGTCAAGGGGTCCGATAAGATCATCTATGCCAACGGACGCAGCGTGATCGTGAGCCTCGTCTCGTTCCTCGCCTCCGGATGGTCGCACGTGTCTCACACATTCTTCGAGGTTCTCGATCTCAAGGTAGGAGGCGCGGTGTCTAGCTCGGGCTCTGCTACAGTCAACTGTGGTTTCATGCTAGCATCCGGGGCTTAGCACCTCGTTCACCGGACACGCCAAGGAGACGACCGTCGCGCGATTCTCGCCGTCCGGGTTCTATTGTGCGTCTGCGGACTTGTCCGGACTCGGTGCGCCCACCCATCCTTTTTCACTTCTCCCTGTAGAAGCCGTGGCTGATACGCCTGTACTATCTTCACCTTGCCTCGCTCCTTGGGCGGCCGCTCACTAGTGAAGATATGGGATACGGTGAAGGAGGACCATTCCGTCGTGGGCGAATACAAGGTCTTGAGCGGGCGCATGTGCGTTTTGACACTCTGTCGCGTGTTTCCTGACATGACTCGAATCGTTGGCCGCTTTTGACCCGGTTGTATCTGTGCCACCGCATTCAGAAACGACATTGCGTGGGATGCAGACAGCGAGAGGCTTATCGCCGCTGGAGATGGACGGGAAAAGTACGTCTTCTCCCCCCTACATGGTCACCCGCAATGGCGCATGTGCTTACTCGCGTATCCCGCGAATCATCGTCGTTAAAGGTTCGCACACGCATTTTTGCGCAGCACGGGCGCGTCGACGGGGGAAATTACGGGGCACTCCAAGGTCTGCCCTTTGCTAGCTCATGGCCAAGTTGGGATGGACTTTTTTTTGCATAGGTTATCAACGCTGTATCCTTTCGTCCTAAACGCCCGTATCGTGCAGTCACTGCGGATGACGGTGCTTTGATCAATTTCCATCAGGGTACGTCTCGACATTCGTTCATCCACACGCCTTGAGCCTGGGCGATATTCTACAAGGACCCCCATTCCGATATGTTAAGGTATGTCCGGTTCTCGGATGGTTGATTGAGTGGACGATGATATCTATCACCCAACGACAGACAATCCGAGAACACACCAAGTTCGTGCAGGATGTCAAATACGCGCCCAACGGGGACCGCTTTGTGAGCGTCGGTTCGGACTTTAAGATCGTCTTGTACAATGGGGAGAATGGAGACAAGGTTGCGGAAGTGGTGGATAGCCCGCACAAGGGTAGCATCGTACGTCTTCCTGCATCCCCTATCGTTAACGTGAAATATGAACTACGTGACGGGTTGTAGATGGCGTGTTCGTGGAGCGCGACCAGCGATCAATTCGTCACGTCGTCGATGGACAATACCGTCAAATTGTGTGAGCACATTTCTACTATATGCTTTCCTTTCCTGCCGCTTGGTCCGACGCCTGCACCACAGGGGATGCCAGTACACAAAAGAACGTGACGACGTGGTCGTTTGAGAGGGGTATCCAGAACCAACAGGTCGGAAACGTTTGGACCAATCCACACGAGATCGTATCGCTTTCCATGGGCGGGGAACTCAGCGTCGTCGACGCGCGTGAGGGCAACGCCAAGGTCACGCGAACCATCCAGGTACGTGTTCTGACCACTGCCCACCTGTCGAGCACACCGATGCGGCCGCATCGTTGTTTCTCAAACAGGCCCCTCAAAAGTCGGTGACTTCCGGCAAGCTCGGGCCATTTGCGAGCAGTACATTCTTTGTTGGGACCGCGGATGGACGTGTGTTCCAGTACGAGACTGCATCCCAGGAGACGGGGGGCTCCACCAAAGTCCGAGGGGAGGGCCACACGAACCTCGTGTCGGCCGTGACGGCGGTTGTCAATGGACAAGTTTACACCACCGGGTTCGACGATAAGCTCAGAGAGGTCGATCCGGCTGTCGGGTACACGTGCGTCCTTTTCCTACCTCGATGGCACACATTGGACTATGTTGCTCAAATGTTGTCTGGAACTGAACAGACAGGCAACGCTCGCCCTTGGCGGTCAGCCGAAAGCGGTCGCAGCCACAGCGGACGGAACGCTGTTCATCGTTCACGCCGAGAAGACGGGCAGGACCAATGTCCAAGCGGTGCGCCACAACCAGACGGTGTATACTCTACAACCGACATACAAGGCCGTCTCGGTTGCTGCTTCTGGTGCCGTCGTTGCCGTCGCCAGTGAGGTGCGCCTGTCTCGCATCACATCCGTGAGCTCGGGTCTCTGGAGCTAATATGATGACCATTCTTGCGGTGTGCCTATGTGCCTCGGGTGACGGTTTCTATGATAGGACGACAACAGAGTCCATGTATATACCTGGGACGGACGCGCATCGACCCTCACTGAGAAGGCTGCGTCGGAGAGCGTAAGTACGAGAGGGCAGGTCACGACGGTCGCGATTTCGGCGGACGGGCAACATATCGCTTCGGGCGACGTGCGCATTTATTATGACGTTTTCTGTGATCGGATCGCTGATGGCCACATTTGACGCAACAGTCTGTCGGGAAGATCGTCCTCTTGGACGGTACCACTGCCGAGGTGAGTCACGTTCCTCTCTCCGGTGCGCGTGTAGACTCTCCATGACCGCGTTCGTGCCTCTCTTTCCATGCGCACAGAAACGCACCGAGAAGTGGACACATCATACAGCACGTATCACGTCGCTTGCCTTGTCCGCGACGCACCTCGCGTCAACGTCGCTCGATACGCACGTCTACGTGTATGCGCTCGAGGCGCCGTTTTCAAAGTACGTCCACGTGGCGGGGGCAGCGCCAATGGGCGGGGCGGTCGTCGCTTGGCTTCCGACGCAGAGAGAACATAGTGGGAAGGGCAGGAAGGCAAGAGTGGTGAGCGGGGGCGCGGACGGATGTGTGAGGGTCTGGGAAGTGGTCTTGCCTTGACAATGATGAATGCAAGCGCCGGATCCGAGGGCTGGAAGACAAGGCAAGGACAGTGAAAAGGAATCAGACAGAACGGATCGGAGTGGACGGATGCATGTACTAGGTACGTATGTATGCATGCATGCATGGAAGGGTGCTCGGGAGCCTCACGATTGACGTTGCCGATGTGTGACCAAGTGCCAGAGTGCGCCCGCCAGATGGGCCAGTGACGAACAGGGCTTGGTTCGGTCAAATCTCAGTTGCACACGATCATGAATGCTTTTATGCATTGTCAAGAGAAAGAATCAGGAGCAAAAGTCTGAGAATCGGCAAACGATGAATGTTCCAACGCGCGCACATTCTACACATCACGCTTCAAACCCATTTTAATGGGGAAAAGTCCATCAAGTGCATATCGAATAAAGACGAACGAAGATGCTGTTAAATAATGATAGCTGTCGACTAGGGTAACTTGTAAACGAAGGGACGGTGTCACAACGTCCTTGCAAAACACATCGAACGGCCAGTGAAGCGTGCAAAAAATGGAACGAGCGACTCTTTTTCTTCTAGTTTTCAATTGATCTCCGACTTGGTGTGGGCAATGCTGGCAAAGCCGACTCGGCCGTGAGTGGTATCAAACACGCTATAGTAGCGCTCCCTACAGAAACAAGAGGTCGCCCCTCGGACCAAAAAAAAGAGAAGACGAGAGGACGTACAAAAAGGTATAGCCGTTCATGAAATCGAGCCCAGAGCCAGAGTTGCTTCCGATATCGCTGACGATGAGATAGATCGCCGACGAATTTCCCCCGATCTGCGAGTTGAGCGAACGCGGCCAGATCTGCGCGTTGGGCGACAGGTCGTAGCACGCGTCACCGACGTGGAACGACAGCGTCTTCAGGTTGGCATATTGCGTCGCGTTGATGGCGAGCAAGCCGGTGGCCGAGTCCTCGACGCCGCCCGTCGCGTTCTTGTATTTCTGGAAGGCGTCTTATTGGGACAAATGAGTCAGCAGTTGGTGTAAAGTCGGTCATTGCTACGCACCTGTCGCGAGGAGAACGAGGGTCGTGCCAGTGTCGACGATGCCGGCGGTCGTCTCCAGAATGGTCTCGCCGCCATAGGAGACCGACTGGTCGATACCCCAGTAAGTCGACGCAGGCGAGGTCGTCGTGAGCGGGACATATCGCACGGGGCTGGTAATAACGCTGCTGTCATAGCCGCCAAACGTGAGCTTTCCAGCATTGTTGGATTCAGAGGCTGGGACAAAGTAGATCCCGAGCACTTCCTCCGAGATCGTTTTTTGCGCGTACAGGTTGTTCAACACCGTGGGGACCGTGTCGGTGTCGTTCACCGTACCAGAAGTCAGATCGACGGGACCAACGCCGAGGATGCCGTCGACACTGAGACCATGGGACGAGTTGGCTACGCCGATGGATTGGTTCTTGATTACCAAACCATTCGTGATGTTAACGGTGTCGAGCCATTCCTCTCCAGAGAAACCGCCAGAGCCGTACGACGCAGACTGTGACTGCCTTTAGTCCGACAATAAATAACGAGGGACGGAGAACACGTACGACCGACTTGCCGGTGTCGACGCTGGACTTGGTGGGGACGTATTTCTTGTCCGCCCCCATCCACGTGTTGGCGCTTCCGGTGTCAATCAAAAGGGTGTCTCGAGGCCAGTCAGTTCCGCCGTCGATGCCGGTAGCAGAATCCACATACACTCTGTCGCAGGTTCTCCGATGCCGACCTGGGCGGTGTAAGCCACAAAGGTGTTCGCAACGCTCAAGGACGAGCCGTCGCGTTTGTTGACACGGCCAGTTTGCTTTATAACTTGAGCGCGGGCGCGGTCCAGCTCGGGAATGGTGTGGGAACCTGCGTTCGCATTCAAGTGTGTCGTGAAGCCGAGAGTGGGCGGCCTGCTGCTGCGACGCCCGACGAGAGGGCTCGCATCGACGGCAGACAGTGCGGCAGTGAGTGTCAGTAAAAGGAGCGTTTTGGTAGAAGGAATCATGGTGGGAAGGACCGCTCGAGCACTTTGGGAGGATAGCACTCGCGCTCGTCCTTGCCCTTTATACCGCGCCCAGCGCAATGCGAGGCTTACCCAACGAATGTCGGGGGTGGGAACAAGCGCGGTCTTGTCACTCCTCGCCCACCTCCGACACCTGCGCCGTCGATCCGAACACGAACTGGCTCGTCCACACAACACCGTGATAGAACCGAAAAGAGGGAGAAAGGCTCAATCGACGTGTTGACCCTCACCGACATGAGCCGGAGTGCCGGTCTTGACTCCCGGAGCGCTGACCGCTCGGCTAGCAGCTGCCGTGTGGATACCAAGTACGACGTTGACAGGCTCATCAATCAGGGCCACGGGAGGGTCAGTGTGGACGTGCAGGGATGAGGGCGGACGTGCGAACGGGACAACAATTTTGACTGGCCGACCTCGCTCTACAGAGTCTACACGTTGGCCAAGGGCGAAGAAGAAAGGTCAAGGTGAGGTGTATGAATAGCGGAGAGTGCGGGACGAATGCGGGCCGTACGGGATCAGCGCCAAAACGGCCGAACGGGAAAGCAAGCACACCCGGGTCCGCCCCGCGATCTGACATTAGCAACGAACAAGGGAACGACAACGGCGAATGCTCGTGGCAGAGCTGAGACCTATCACATAGTGCGATATGTGGTCCAACAGACGCTCGTTCTACGCTCTCGTGATGGGTCCTTCGAGCATGGGAAACCCCATCCTCGCTAAATCATTGCTCTAAAATGCATGAACCCCACCCACAAGTATGATCAGACGCACCGACCGAGCCAAGACATAAAGCGCCCCAAGCACAAAACCCAAACCCGGAACCACTCCGCATCTTCCAATGACTTTCCGCCCATCATCTCGCCCTCAATACCTCCAACGCTTCTTCCACAGCCCATGCGCCCACCCTCGCCCACCGCACGTCCATGCGTTGCATGTACGTCAACACTTCTTCTGCCGTGACCTCCGCATCTGCACGTCCACGCCTATTTCCATCGCGCCGCTGCCGCTTCCGGACGACATCCACCGCCTCCTTCATGTACCGTGCCAAGAAATGAGGATCAAGTGGCACGTACGCTTCCTCGTCTGCACCCGGATCCGAGACTTCCCCCGGGTCTGCATCACCATCTATCCCAGATATATAGGCAGAGGCAGAGGTAGACACGCCGCCTTCACCATCCCGTCGGCGAGGCGCGTGATAGTGTGAGTACAACGACGCGGATGCGGACGAGTTGTACAACACCAAGGCAGACCCACATATCGACGCCGACACGGACCTACACGGGTTGACACTCCCGAGCGTGTCGTCATGCCACATCCCGCTCACGCTCGTCTCTGGTGGTGGCGGGACCGGCAACGGCCTCACCTCGCCATCCCAGAGTACAATGCTCCCTTCCTCGTACAGTTTGACCACTGCCCATGCAAACAACCGCTTCATCTTTTTCTGCGGAGGATCCGTCGTTGCTGCACGCCCGTTCGACCTGGATGATGTCGAGACCAAAACCGAGGTTGTGCACGTGCGCTGTGCATCCTGCGCCTTGGCCTTGTCGCGTTCGGCCTTGTCCCGTTTCCGCGTTTCAGTGCGGACAACGCGTGCAGCGAGTAGCGCCAGCTCGGGCACCCGTCGGAGGTGTGAAAGTGTGAAACCTAGCGTCGGTCCCTCGTCCTCGCACTCGTCATTTCCGCCTGCGTTTACGCGGGGCTGCGGGCGGGGGGTCGCATCGCCGTCGCCCTCACGCATACCTCCACCAAATCGTGCGCCCTTGGTTGGGGTCGCCACGTCTCCACACGTGCTCCGGGAAGGCGGCGACCAGGAGGAAACAGAAAAGGGCGGTGGAGCATTGTCCATGTAATGTTTGACGTACAGTCGAAACGTGTTTGCGGTGAGATCGCGGGTGTGCAGACGCGACGGATGTCGTAGTTTGGGTTTGCCCGGCGCCTGACGTGCACATGTCAAGTGAAGCGCGGAACAATTTTTGCCCTGGACTCACCATGTGCGATTTAACGGGACTGGAGGGTTTGCACGGAGTAGAAGGGGTTGAGGACACGATGGAGGACGCAGTGGGAGAGGATGGGATGTGCGAGTGCCCGTGATAGGGGGCATCGTCGTGTATCGGTATGGCTGGAGGTCGACTTCGATTCTGAGGCGGCATCGGAACTTGTGGGGGTACGGGGAGGGTGTACAACGCGGTGCTGGGACCAGCGCCTGACGGGGCGGAGAAGACACCGGCATCCGCACCCACTTCTGCGTGCGAGGTCGATGCATGCGGTGGAGGTGCACGCGAAGTGGGTTTGGGAGGGGGGACAAACGGAACAGCGAGGGAATACTTTGTCTTGTGAAGTTGGATGACGCGTTCCAGGTGTACGATCTCGTCCAGCGAAGATGGACATGGTTCTGTTGTGGGCGAATGAACGACACATGAGTAGCAAAAGACATGAATGGAGCGCACCGATGGAATCGGGGTGGATCTGTTTCGACTGGTAGTGCTGTACGACTTTACCAACTACACGGACGGGATAACCTGGTTCTGTGATTGGCGGCGGCGGTTCCATTGGTTTCAGTGCTTTGTCCTTGTCGAGACGTTGTTTCTTTGGCGAGGGCCGTTGAGCATTCGGCTTGGCGCTCGGACCTGCCGTGGATCGGGGCGGGGTGCGTGATGCAGGGAGGGTTGGATGAGAGTGACGAAGCACGCAGTCAATGACCCCCGTGCCATCGTCGACTGGCCACGTCGTCAGCAGCAAGAGACGGCTGAGCTAGGTGGGGCTGACTGGTGTAGATGGCGCGCTTGTCGTACACTTGCACGGCGACGACCATGCCGACGAGCAGAACAGTTCGACAGGGGGTGTAACCGAGCCAGAAGAAGTCGGTGTCTGGAAGACGATGAGTTGGTTGGGAAGGGAGAGGAAAAGAGACACGGACCAGGGTTGGACGAGGGGCGCATGTCGAGCACGTCGCGTACAAAACATGGTGCGATGGCGTCCTTGGTGAGGGTCCACTGCCAAATGTCCATTCGAACCCCGACGACGATGAGCACGCTCACTGACCATCTCCTCGCGCTCGCGACCCAGACGCCCTTCTACGCGGCCGCCGTCCGACACCCGTTCCTCACCTCTGCCTCCTCGCTCGCACTCCCCGCCTCGCGCCTCGCGCTTTACCTCTCCCAGGATCGCATCTACGCCGCCCAAGCGTATCCGCGGTTCATCGCCCAGCTCATCTCAAAGATCCCCCTCGACGACAGCGAGAACACCTTCCTCGCAACACGCACACTCTCCCTTCTCACCGGATGTCTGACCAACATCGTCCGCGAGGTCGCCTTCTTCGACACCACCGCCCGCGCGTACAATCTCCCGCTTGACCATGGCTACTGGCAGGAGCGCAAAGCGACACGCGACTACACCGCGGAGATGGCGCGGATCGGTGCACATGCGTCCCTCGAGGACGGACTCGTGTTCCTCTGGGCAATGGAAAAGGTGTGGATACACCCCATCGCATCTCCACCATCGTTATCTCAACCGCGGGCAGGTCTATCTAGACGCGTGGTCCGCTGTCCATCGCGCCCTCCCCGCGGCACATTCGTCCTCGTCATCGCAGTCATCGCGAGCTGATGACCTTACGGCCAAAGCGATCCGAGATCTCTCTCACAACTGGTCCGACGCCAACCCCGATTTTGTGCAGTTCGTACAAGCAATCGGCGACCTCGTCAACGACTACTTTCGTCCCGTCTTGGCCGGTCAGCCGTCGGCAGGGCGGAGCACACCGGACGCGCTCGTCCGTGCAGAGGCGATATGGGCGCGCGTCGTCGAGCTCGAAGTCGAGTTTTGGCCAAACGAAGGAGACGAGGACGCGTTCCGCGTGCGCAAGTAACAGAGACAGCTAGTTTATGATTTGGTGTGTTCGTCCAATGCCGTTGTAAGCTCTCGTGTGCTTGTAGAAGTGTTTCATTCATTGCGTGGACCAGAAACTGTATCATGCCCCCTCTTTGAACAAGACGTTTTGACGTTGGCTTGGAATCGAGCCACCTTCGAGCGTGGAATGGAACAGACGCACGATTCGTCGTACGAGACAAGATACGCCACAGTTCTACAGACTTGAACACTCGTAAGGTTACACGCACCAACGATACCCATACACCTCCAAGCCCACAAGCGCTTGCGCCTCGAGACAGGATATGCGGCTATGAGGCTGTTGCGACCCGCATGAGGCACCCACTTTCACGCGAGAGTGATTCGAGATCAAACACACTTTTCGACACCACCGCCTTCGGGACTCATGATGTACGCGATTAGGAGGAGACTGGCTGCAATAAAGAATGCGCAGGGGTAACTCAGCCGTGACGACGTATGTGAGCAATCCCGGCCCGACTACCCATCTTAGAGCGTCGGCTCAACCCTACCCCGGTCTAGAACTGGAACTCGTGGAGAGAAGTAGCAGCGGAGCTGGAGAGGCTAGCAGGGCCTACCGGTGATAGTTTCGCCAAATGTAGCACGGCATGCGGATCAGGGACTACGTTGATTTCAACCAAGCACAACTGAGCGACACACCAATCGACTGGAGATTCGGCTTGCTCACCTGCGCTCAGAAAATGTCTGGGTCTGCTACGAGCCATCGGGGTGCTGACATACATATAACCAGGCGAGCAGGAAAATAACGAAATCACCTCCTCGAATGTCGATGCATCGTTCGCGGGTCACTTCTCGCTGGCTCACAGAACGCGACCCGTCAGATGCGCCTGGTTCTGCGCATGAAAGTTGCTATGGGGAAGCGGCGCACTGAGATCAAGACTCGTCCCTGACAGCATTGTTACCTCTTCGATCACTTCACTTAATCTAGCGACCACGACACCTGTGCTCAATGCATCTGGTAGAAATACCTCAGCCTATCGTACAATTTACGCGATCTTGAGAACTGTGGAACTGGGTCCAGTAACGGCCACGATTCACACTTCGATTCAGAACGACGTACAACAACGCTGCTAATGACTTTCGCAACAGGCCAGCTTACATATTCCCACGATATCCACACACGAGTGCTCGTGATGACTTAACCGGGGCGGATATTGACACGGGGGAAGACTTGGACACTATTCCAGCCACATCAGACCGGCGGTTCATGAAAGAAAACTTGCAACTAAACTCACTTGACACCATCACCTTCAAGATTCATCACATCCATTGTCAGTAGAGAATGACCGCAGAAATAGAAAAGACAGCTAACCAGTGTTCTTGTCATTGACAAGCGGTGGATCCTGCTCAACTATATGAGATAATGTGACGTCACACTAGAGATGGACTCACATGGTGAATAGAGATGACCACGGAACCGTTTGCCTCGGGGTTAGAAACAGAACCGTCGCCATGAGCAGAAGCGATGTCAACTGGTGGGCCTTCGTTGAGGATGATAATCCTGTATGATATCCGACGTAAAAACGTAGACCACCTGAAGAAATGTGCAGCTCACGGGACTTTGACCACCTGGAAGACGAAGCTGCCCTGTCTGCCGACGTACACCTGCTTTTCGGTGACCTGGACTTCCGAAGGATATATGTGGCCGGGCTCCGGTATGAACCTCGCAGTGCCGCTGATCAAGACAACGCTGCTCCAGTCTGGAATCATGGTGAGGAACGAGGATGATAGTGGGAAAGCTTGACGAACCAGAGTCGATGGTGATCTCAGCAAGAGCCATGACGTGTAATTGAGATCGCGAGTAAGAGGATCCGTTGATGGAAAAGAGGCAGCAGCAAACCTGGGGCTATTTATGCAGCCGGGAGAACCAGAGTTACCTGGACAGGAACTGGGAGTATGGGAGGCAATGCGTCACCCAGGAGTACAATTTCACCCATCTTTCTTTGGGGTCATGTCACTGTCACACATACTGCAAAAAGCATGCTCCTCCAACCAGGACGTGGTCGCACACAGTCCAATCAGAGGTATATCTCATCTAGATTGAAAAGGTGAGCTGGTTGATGTTGTATCTGGTGCATTCTCACATCCAGAGCGTCTATGAAAAGGGGTGGAACGGACCATCGAGTGCTGGTGAGTCCGAAATCAGTGGACACAAGACGAGCATGTGGCAATGAAATGTGTTGTGGCAAAAATAAATGCAGGTAGAGCTGCCGGACTTGCCACGAAGCCGATCACATGGGTCCAGCGCCAGAAGCCCAAGTTTTCATCCTGGAACATTCTTTGTTTACGATGTAGGCCAGTCAACTCTGGTACGGTCCTGCAGCCAGGGAATACTGAGTAGGGAAACCTGGGAATTTAGCTTATGCAGCAAGGCACCTCAGCGGCAGGTATACGGCGCCGATAACGGTCGATTTTCGGTGAAAGGACTCATGTCCGCCCAAGGAGCGCAGTGCTTGGTTCCATCAGATCTGTGGGACCTCGCCGTACCCTATGGCAGTTTGATACGTGGTGTGAGAAAAGGCGGAGCGTGTCGTCGCCAAAGAGCACGGTATAGCTCATCATCATTCGGAGAACAGAACCAAAGAAGATGACCGATATCGATGGCGGTCAACACGACACCCCGAGGCCTCGTGGTCCGGTGTATGCCGGTCAGCGGGTGTGAGGGCGTAGCCACTAATCAAATATGACACGGTGTAGGATGGGAGTCAAAGTTTACAATTGATGGCAGTCGGCGAAACTGCTTTCGTCTAGGCATCGCCAATCCCGACTTTCAAGGCGAACGGTGTGGTACTGGCAGCGCTATACACGACAATTGACGAACCTGCCCGAGCTGGTACGGCTATCTTTACGGTTCACTTCTTACCAGCGCACGGAACGCGACACCAGACATGCTTTCCTGCACGGGGGTGCTAAAGTGGACGCGCGTGTATCGCCGAGCTCTAAAGCAGGCTTCGCCCAAATAAGAGGGCAGGAATGGCTTGTGAAAAAATGCACGCTGGCAATCCAACCAGTGTCAAAGAGACATTCATACGCATAGTACCAACGTCGGACGTGACGGTGTCGAACGAGACATACTGCTGCATGGGAGCACCAGCTGCTGAATGTTGCTCTCGAATTCAGTGTGACCTGGAAAGCTGTAGTCGGCCGCTCATTGGACACTCGCGGTGCAGCAAGACTCGACAACATTGTGACCAGCAGCATGCGGATTCCAATGCTCGAGTCGAATCTCATACCTCTGGAGACGGACTGTCACGCCGCTCGACTCGGTGATGACGCCGCCACCCATGCTCCTGGCATCCAGTAGAACCTGTTCAAGTAGCGCAATTTATGAGATCTTACGGACCAAGGCCCCAAGCGGGCTCTGAAATGGGCCAGAGTTTCCGTGCCTGGGAACCTCGCAGTGTCTGTGGTCAAGACAACGCTGTCCCAGTCTGGAATCATAGTGGAGAACGAGGATGGTAGTGCATAAACGACATGACGAACCAGTCGACGACGACAGTAGCGGACAAGAGACTCAGTCTGTTATCAGATCGTGAGCGAAAGGATTTGGTGACGGAAAAGAGGAAGTGGTAGAGCTGGGGCCATTTACTGTACTCTGCGGGGAGAACCAGGCTCTACATGAACGAAAAATACGAATATGGGAGGCAACATGACACCCACGAATTTAATTTCACCTTTCTTGGGAGTCGCTGTCACGCGTACCACAGAAAGCGCGCTCGATTACCTGGGACCTAGCCACTTCCGCACCAATTAGAGGGGTACCTTATTAAAGAGATAGGATGACATCAGCTGCAGGCGTCCAAAATCAGTAGACACGAGAGAAACTAACAGCAGGGAGTTCTGTTTTGGCAAACAGACAGGGGTGGAACTACTAAAAGGGTCTCTGCCATGAGGCCAGTAGTGGGTATAGGGCTGGAACTTCAAATGTTCTGGAACGTTCTTCACAACTGTAGACCAATCAATCTCGACGCAGTCCCACGGCCAATTCGAAAAAAAAGTTCATTGTTGCCCAGGCACTCGGTTCCATCAAGATCCGTGTGGCCCTGCTCTACTCTATGGCGGCTTGATGCGTGGAGTGAGAAAGAGGGAAGCTTGAGGCCGGCTGGCCTAGTGAAGATTCGCCGCACAAAGAGCACAACATCGTTCGCTATTTAGTAAATCGAACCAAGGAAGATTAATATCGATAGTGGCGTGGTCCGATGTATGCCAGTCAGCTGATGTGAGATTGTAGCCGCGACCAGGCTCCAAATACGTCTTCGGTGGGGAGCAGGAGATGGATACAGTGCATAATTAGATCATCCACATCGCCCGTATGGCGACGAAAGTCGAAGGGGTTCCTAAACTCTGGACGTTGTTTCTTTGGCGAGGACCGTTGAGCATTCGACTTGGCGCTCGGACCTGCCGCGGACCGGGGCGGGGTGTGTGGTGCAGGGAGGGTTGGATGAGAGTGATGAAGCACGCAGTCAGTGACCCCCGTGCCATCGTCGATTGGCTACGTCATCAGCAGCAAGAGACGACTGAGCTGGGTGGGCTGACTGGTGTAGATGGCACGCTTGTCGTACACTTGCACGGCGACGACCATGCCGACGAGCAGAACAGTTCGACAGGGGTGTAACCGAGCTAGAAGAAGTTGACGTCCGGAAGACGATGAGTTGGTTGGGAAGGGAGAGCAAAGGAGACACGGACCAGTGTCGGACGAGGGGCGCATGTCGAGCACGTCGCGTACAAAACATGGTGCGATGGCGTCCTTGGTGAGGGTCCACTGCCAAACGTCCGTTCAAACCCCGACGAGGATGAGCGCGGTCACTGACCATCTCCTCGCGCTCGTACTCCCTGCCTCGCGCCAGTATAGGCGCGCATCGTTGAGCTCGAAGTCGAATTTTGGCCAAACAAAGGAGATGAGGACGCGTTCTGCAAGTAGCAGAGTCGCTGCGTTGCGTAATTTAGTATGTTTCTTCAACCCCTCTTGTGTGGCTCGTAAAAGTGTTCGTAGGACCTGCGCAGGAGACTGTATTATCATGCCTGACAGTGTCCTGCTTGTCAAGTTACATGCTTCTTTGAACAAGATCCCGGTTTGAGCCTCCCCTGGGTGTGGAATGAAACAGATGCACGTTCCGTCATTCAGGAGGAGACACGCAACAATGATTCTACTAGTAACATTCATACCAGGCCATCCAACTTTGATATCCATACGCTTCCAAGTCCGTAAGTGTGTCCTCGCCTTCAATACCCATTACAAAAAGACGGCAATTGAAACATCTTGATGTTGTCGCATCCGCATGGTGTAATTGATTTCATGCCAGGTGGGTGGCTGGGGCTTGTGCGACGATTCAATGTGCCTGTAGCATCGGACGGTCCTCGTCCTCCGCAGAGACCACCAAGATACGTGTAGACATGCCCATGTGGAGACTCAGACAAACAAAAGGTAACCACTAACGGCGGGACTGGAGAGGCTAACGGTGCCCACCATAGTAGCGTCAGCCGTTCGATGCTGCCGTTGAATTCAGCACGGGTTCCAGAAGTGTTCGTTTATCGTGTCCATTAATCCACCGTGCAGTGCCAGTAAGACTCAAATGCCATCACGTGGCAACAGCACTCGAGTTGAATTTCATACCTTGAGAGGTTTACTGTTACGCCGCTTCATCTAGCGATCACGTTGCCGCCCGTGCTCCAACTATCCTAGTAGATATTCCTCAACGTATCCCGTAATTTATGCGATCTTGCAAATGGAGCCCCCGAACAAGCCCAGGAACGGGCCATGAAGCAAACACACGATTCACATTTTCATTCAAAGCCACATAACGGCTCTGCTGACACCTGTAACAACAAGCCGACTCATATATTCATACAAGAACACTTGCACGTCTTGACCCTGACTTAGATGGGGACACGAGGGAAAACCTTGGCGCTGTTCCGACACATCAGACAATCAGTTCATGGAAGGGAACCCATGGCGAAGCTCACTTGACACCATCGCCTTCGAGATCCATGGCATGGATTGTCAGTAGAGAATGGCTATAGAAACACAGAAAGGTAGCTCACCCGTGTTCTCGTCGTTGACGAGCGGGCCCTAATCAACTCCATGAGATGATGCAAACGCACGCTATACATGAACTCACAACGGGTGTTTCGACGATCACGGAACCACCACTCCTGGGGTCAGAGGCGGAGCCATCCCCATGAGCAGAAGCAATGTCGATTGGTGGCCCATTGTTATTGATGGCGATCCTGTACGGTGTCTGATGTAAAGAATAAACTGCCTGCAGAAATGTGTTGCTCACGGGAATTCGGTCCTGTGAAAGACGAAGCTATCCTGTCGGCCGACGAACACTTGCTTTTCGGTGATCTGAACTCCCGGAGGGTATACGAAGTCGGGCACAGGATCGAACCTCGCGGTGCCACTAATCAAGATGACACTGCCCCAGTCTAGAACCATAGTGAGGAACGAGGACAATAATGCGTAGACGACTTGACGAACCAGAGTCGACAATGACTCTAGTAGCCATGATGTAGAATTTCCTGTTAAGATCGCAAGTGGGTAGATATACTGAAGGAAAAGAGGGCGCAGCAGACCTGGGGTCATTTATCTTGCGAGAACCGGGCTCACCTGGATGGGAACTGGGAATATGGGATGCAACGTGTCACCCAGGAATCTAATTAATTCCACCCGTTTTTCCTGAGGGCCTTCTTGCCATCGCACGTACCGCAAAAAACGCGCTTGATCACCTGGGACTCGACCGCATCCGCTCCGATCAGGAGTGTATATTATATTATCTAGCTAGACGAACCGACACCTTGCGGTTGTATCCGACGCCTTCTCACGTTTTGTAGAGCATCGATGGCGTGATGCAGAGAGGTATCAGGCGCATATCCTTCCGGAATCAGTGGACACGAGAGACTAGCAACCGGTAATTCTGTTTTGACGAACAGGCGGTGGAGTCACTGAATGGGTTCCCGCCACGAGGCCGATCGTAGGTCCAGTGCTAAGTACAACTATTCGTTCTAAAATGGTCATTGTTCACGATAATATTAGGCCAGTCAATTTTGCCATGGTCCCACGATCAATGAGTAAGGAATTCTAGGAATTGTGCTTATGGAAACACCTGAATTTTAGTATAACAGGTGTACTCTGCACGCAACCTATAACAGTCAGTTTCCCGTGAAGGTGTTCATGTCCGCCCAAGGAGCGCGATACTCGGTCCCATCGAGATCTGTGAGGACTTGCTCTGTCCTATGGCGACTTGATACGTAGTGTGAGAAAGGGGGAAGCTCAAGACCAGCTAGATTCGCCGCACAAAGTGCACGATATTGCTCACCATTCAGGGAACCGAACCAAGGAAGATTGTAACCAAAATTGTATTCCGGTCAGCTGGTACGGTGGCGTAGCTGGAATGCGAAATACACCCTCGGCGGATGTGGGGACACGGTGCGTGATTTGATTATCCGCATCGCCCAGGCAATGACCAAAGTCGAACAGCTTCCCGAACGCTGTGGGCACAGTCGATATCTACCCCGTGACCTATGCCTTCACACAATCGAAAGGAAGAGCGGCAACTCTTCAGTCTTGTCGTGTGCGAGGGTGGGCGCGAACTCTACATCGATAACAGGCGACGAAGTTCCACCTACAATATTGCCTTGCGCTCTTGTGCTCTTTGCTCTGAAACGTGAATCATGGCCCTCCATGAACGGACTCACTGAACTATTTAGATGTGCGAAGATCGTATCATTGGGAACTGAATGGGAGGCGAAGTGCTTACACAATCACAGATACGTGGCACCAAGAAGACTCGGCGAAGTATCACTGCTCCGTGAGAAAGTGTCGGATACAATACTAACATCACGCCAGTTCACTTGATCGACCTGGATCGGGTGGCCGGAATGCTTACGGACCTCAGGAAGGCCTGGTTCCCCACACAGGATAAATAGCTCCGGGTCGACTGTTTCCTCTCCGATTAGCAAAACCTCCCTCTTTGCGATCTGACAGCATCATGAGTCTCCCATACCCTGCTACGCTCATCGTCGAGTCTGGTTCGTCAAGCTGTCTGCCCGTTATTATCATCCTTTTTCATCCTGATCACAGACTGGGGCAGCTTCGTGCTGCTCACGCCCAACGCGAGGATCGAACCGTTAATCGGCCACCAATACCAAAACCATGTCCATTTCAGTGAAAAACAAATTTTCGTCGGCCGGGGCGACAAGGATTACCAGACCTTCAAAGTCCCGTAAGCGGCGTTGTTCCACTGGCTGGCTTCGTCTCATCTCTGATATCATTCAGGTTCGCTATCCACGGCTCTGGTGCACCAGTCGACATCGTCACTGCTCACGGGGACAGCTCGGCGTCTGGTCCCCAGGCCGGTCTGGTCATTGTCGAATTAGCCTCTGTGAGTTCGTCTTCAACATATGGGCACTCGTCTCATATAGTTCATTAGGGACCGCTCGTCAACCAAGGCATCACGGGTGAGCTACCTTGTTCTTCATCAGCCATTCTCCTAATTATATATGTCGTATTCCTCGAAGGTGACGGTGTCAAGTGAGTCCCGTCTCAGATTACCACGCGTGAGCCATTCGTCTCACGCAGTTGTAACAGCGTGAAGGTCTTCCCTCGGGTCCCTATCCCTGTCTAACCGAGGCACGAGGGATGCAAGCGTTCGTGAGTTCAGATTGTAAGGATAATGTTGGAATGTGTGAGTCGGCTTGGAAGTGAAGGTTGTTAGCAAAGTTGTTGTATGACGTTCTGAACAAAGTGTGCTTTATGTCGTGGTGATGGCCTGTTGCCGGACCAAGTCGGACTCCCGTCCACAAGATCGTGGAAATCATAATGTGCCCACTTGCTACTTACTTGAAGCACAGACGGTAACGCATCCCTAGATCTAGTGGTGTCATGGTAAGCACCAAGAAACAAACAAATTGTTTGGGTGTACATACCTGTCAGCAATCTTTGAATTATAGGGGATGTCGGGGCTAGAGGTGGTGTAGGGTACCAGATGACAATGGTGGCTTCAACTACCGAGTCTGCCAAAGTCGAAAGCAAATTGCACAGGATGATTACTTCTTAGTTCACTCTCACGACGTCGGCTGGTTTGCGGATCTAGCGCACGACTCAAGAAGGCCAAAATGCAATGAACTCTGTAGGGGATAATTAACGTATTGAGAGCGCCCCCACTCCTTCCCAAACACGTGACTTTCGCTCGGCCCGACAAGAGTGTCCATCGCTGCTCGGCAACATCACTCTCAGCACTCACAAACATTATCAGAGAAGAGATCGCCCGCGGAACCACACGAACGTAGCTCACTGTTGTCATCGTCATCTGAGTGTATATTCTGTTCAACTATGAGACGGCGGGCGCACATGCCACTGCTAGAGGGACTCACTCCACCTCACGATCCAGGACGCAGACCCAGAAGAAGAAGCGGTCCTAAAAGATGTAATACTATCGACCTTTGATGCGTCTCCACGGTGTAGAACCTGGCTTATGCACGAAGTAGGGAGAAGTGAAACAAACCACTGACAAGTAGGGTATAGCACGGGTATGCGACACACCGCGGGTGAGGGTCTACGGGCTCCACAGTTGCGGGTACGGTGTGAGGAAGTGCAAACCCGCGGCAACACCGTACCCGTATTGCGGTATACCGTACACCGTACGGGTATGGCTGTAGGTTCTGCTAGGAATTCGGTCTCCGATGCGGCCCGCTCGCAAACTTCTCTCTAAACTACTTTCGCGTTGAGTCTGTTTCCAAGTTCTTTGTATATGATCCTCAACTTGGTCAGTTCTGTCCTTGCTCCACCACCATTGCAGTTGGACGATCGCATCCTTGGTTCATGGCGCTCATTTGGTGCCCATCGTAGATTTCAGCTTCAAAATAGTATAGATTAAATGGTGGTGGTCGAGTACACATAAGAGATGCAGCATCGCGGCAATCAGTACTGGTCGCCTCGTCATTCTTCACAATGGCCGATAATAACGTGTCTTTGGCACGCTCTGGTTCAATTTCATCAGCATGCTCCTCTGTTGAGTCGGTCAAGAATCCCATTAATGCCACTGTGGTGAAGAGCATCAAGCTTATCGTCCCTCCCTTGAAGAAAGCCAAGATTTTGGCGTCCTCGTCCTCATCCAACCCTTGTGCATCTGGTTCTACCGAGCCCATCGTCATTGATGACTCCAACTCTGTCAAATCAGCCAGCAAATCTTCTCCTGATGCCGACAACACTCCTGTTGCTGATTCTGACTCTCTTGAGGTAGTAAGGGATTGTTTAGTAGTTATCATCTCGCTGGAACTGACTTTGGACATGCAGCGTGGTGGGTCCACAGCAGATGACTTCGAGGATATTTCTCTGGGGATGCCAGCTTTATCGGACGAACTTCAAGACTATCTGCGACAGCCAGTAGAGAGGGTAAAAGACGCTCTGAAATGATGGGTAAGCAACCGCAACAGCTGTCCGAACCTGTATCGGATGGCGCTTGACTGACAGACCTGAGGCGATCGCAACACCAACAATTACACCCTGCTACTAGGTTGCCTGCGGATAAAGATGCGAGAGAGACGAAGACGGACGGTGAATACGGTGCTTGAAAAGTGCTCGAAAGATTGAGTTGGCATGGCATGTGAGCACAGATATGCGTGTACACGGCGAGATCTGAGCATAGCGCACGCTGTGAAGTAAGTTGCATTGGGTGTTGTCCGAGACTTGGACCAGCAGCATGTCACGTGCGAAACAGAGGTGATCGGTCACGTGCAGATCCAGCATATCACTCGCCAACTGTGGCGCTTGTGGATTCTCGTCCGCACTCTTCTTCCATTCCGAGTCCTACGTAGTATGTCGCTCTCGGTCTATTGATGCGACTTGTTGCTGCGTTCCGTTCTTCGTCTCATTCTCTGTTTCTGCGTCACATCTTCTCAGGCAGCTTAGTTTATATCTTCCTCCACCTGCGACCCGCTCCCACACAATGTCATCTTTGTTTGTCTCCGTTAGCATCTGGTGTTCTACCCTGTGGTGGTCTTTGAGATGTTGCCCCGTTGCCATCACATGTCAGTTTTCTCTCTAGTGAGCCTTCGAGCGACATTCCGGTCACTCGGAGCCCAAACCGTGCCAGTGCCTGTTCTCTCGCCCAAACCGAAGTCGAGCGGAGTACCCGACTACCCTGGCTCGCGTACTACAGAAAACATGGGTGTTCAACCGGCGGAAAAACATGAATGGAGACACAGCACTACTTTGCCAACCCTGCGGGGGGATAGCCCAGTTCTGTGGTTAGTGGTGGATGTTCCATTGATTCCTATGCCTTGGCCTCGCCGAGATGTTGTTTCTCAAGTGAGAGCAGTTCAGCATTCGACTTGGCGCTGGGACCTGTCGTGGACCGAGGTGGAAAGGGTTGCATGAGAA
>JBBPLV010000092.1:0-38450 GCA_038089975.1 Boletellus ananiceps | reverse complement strand
GGACCACGCCTCAGGCCTTTGGCGACGGAGCGTGAGTCGGCTTCATCATAAATTTGTCACTTGCCTGACCTGTATCTGGAGTTACTGGAACACAATTCCAACTGGACAACAATGGACTGCAATGCAGTTAACCTCTTTCAGCCATGGCGCAACAGGCACGTATTAGCTGACGTCACGGTTCGTTTTGGATGCGCGCTCACGCTTCACCAGGTTCCATGTCCTTCCAGTACCCGACGACCTCGGGCAATCTAACGACAATCGAAGGAACGGCCGTCGCTCTGACTGCAATCATTGCCGAGGTTGTTCAAACATTTATTGTTGACGGTAATGCTACGCATGAGACGTACGACGTTGGGGGCGTCGACATTGGTCTCTGGAACAACGGCACTGCTTACTTGCTCCTCGGCACCAACTTCAACAGCTCACAAGTCTTTGTGCCGTGGGCCAGTGCCGGTTTGAGCGGGGTGACAACGAATGCTACGACGCAGCTTCAGCGGATCCTTTCTGTGGGACAAAACACTAACACGAGCGGGTTCGATTTCATGTCTGGAGGTGTTGGGATCTACACGGCGACGCCTCCAAATTGAGCTGTAGAGTCAGGTCGCAGTTGCGGATTTGTGTCACTTCGACCCGGAACATGCTACAGCGCACACCATGATCACGAGTTTCAATTGATTTTATCTACATGTTTTGGAGACTGGTTATATGTACTTATTCGTAAGGTATCGGCGGGTTCCAATATATATATATTTCTTGTATTCATCAATCCGCATATGGCGATTACATACAGTACAGCCGAGTACAGGCAATCCCTGTGTCGTAGGCACACAGGCACTGCAGGCTTCAAAACTAGGAAACTTGTTCACTCGCCAGCTAGCTACAGCGGCCGTTCATCGCCAACTAGCAGGCTGATGTACATGATCCCCAGCGACTGTACTTGCCCGTGGCTTCCCGACAGAGCCGCTAGAGGAGCCTCGTTGACCCCGAATCCCATCTGCCTGCATAGAGATGACCTCAACTACAGGCAGACCTTTCTGATGGTGTTGTAAGACCACCAAGCACCAGTTCAGTGGTGGTGGCTGACCAGGCGGATTCCCAGAGGCTGACAGGTCGCACCGTCATAAGAGTTCCGATAACGTGTCCCTGTCAGCCAAAACGATTCTTGTCCAACTCGATTGTTAACCCCCGTCATCGCCGCTGTCGTCACCGCCGACCATCCATCTCGGTTAATCGCCAATTTCACTTGGTTCGCATGGACACGTTGAGCACGATCGCTGCGCCGAGAGAGGGATGGGATTCCGAAGACGTGTTAAAGGTGCTCGGGCGGGTCGCGGACGCGTTCGATAATCCGTCTTTGCACACGACGGACAAGGAACTGAAGCTGTTCGCGGTGAACGTCGTCAAGTCGCGTCACTTGTCGACGGTTCGTCATTCTGCCCCCTTTTTTTCGACTGTTCCCATCCTTTACCCTGATTCTTCTCTTCCCTAAACGAATGGCGTGCAGAGTTTTGCGAACGGGGAGAGCGTGTATTGCAGTGCAAGGCATGGGCCGTATGATCCGTCGGTTGACGTCGCCTACGACGAGAACGTGGAACGACACGAACAGGCGGACGCTTGCGTTTGGGGGCGTGCGACACCGTATCCGCACGCATCCAGACGGCGTCTGTCGCGCAAGCAGCGACAGTATTCGGAAAAAGTCTTTGAGCAGGTATGTTCATACTCTCTAGAGTGTAGCGCGCGCGACAGTCGTGCACAGGACGATGGGATGTACGATGTCACCAATATGGTTCGTGTCACGAAGGGGTGTTTTGTTGCGGAGCTTGGCTTATTGTGCCGTTTTCAAGTTGTTGACTAGCAGTCCGCTGGACCGCCTCGACCGTCTGGCCAGGATGGAACTGAAGAAGACGGGGTGGGTCGAACGAGCGTGGGTCCCCGTTGACCAACCTGTGTCGCATGTTCACCCCTTGGCTCAACCGTTTCGTTGCAGCGACAAATGGACCATCGTAGAGATGGGTTTACAAGGGACACCTCCACCCGTGACACCACCAAAGAGGCCATCGAAGAAGACAGATGTCAAGATCAGCGGGAGCGGGGGATACTGTTTGTCGACCAAAACGATGTCACCGGGTGGCAGGAAGCAAGCACGTTGCACCCCTCGACGACCTAGGACTGGCGGACAACCACCAAGTGGGAGAGAACACGGCCATGACAGCCCGGAATGCCACCAGCGCCAAGCTGACATGACCGAATGCACCCCACCGAGGACGATGCGATCCCCGGCGCGCGCCCAAGCTTCCCGTCCCCACCTGGCCGACGTTTTTGCACTAGCACATGCGAACGCACCGAGGTTCTCGCAGACGGACTCCACGGCGACCGTCCGGGCGTCTCGACGTTCGCGCGCGCTGCTACAGCCCCAGGGGTGTCGAGAGCCAACAGGTGGACGGCTCGGACAGGTGGTGCGCAACATTGTCAAGAGGATGCTACCGCCTCCGTCGATTGGGCGGAATAGCGGTAGTTATTCGCGGACGCGATACACGGGGGACGTCAAGGGTGCGCTGAGAGATGTGCTAGCGACCGAGGCGGAGACGACGCCGCGGAGCGATGCATCAGCTGAGAGCGGGTGGTCGTTTGCGTCTGCGAACAGCTGGAAGGAGACGCGGGGGTGTTTGGAGTACCAGACGACGCACAGGTGGAGCGGGTTTTGGCACTGACAAGCGTGGGTGCTGTAGTAAGTTAGTTTGTCGAGAAAGAGGTGTCTTGGCTGTGAAAAGAAAGGCGGGAGATGGCCTCCTCCGCCACTCGCTCGCTCTAGTTGCGCCGTCCTCGCCCACTCGCTCACACTCGCCCGTTCGTTTCGCGTCCCAAGCCCAAGCACATGCTGTGAAAACGAGATGCCCTTCCTCAGCCCACCACAAGACAGCGTCAAGCCAGCCTCTCGTTTCTCCTCCCTCAATGTCCTCAGGCTCAAGTCCAGCGCTGGCCCCGGCTCGCTCGGTACCGTTCGTGAGCCAATGGCATTTCATCTCTCTCACCCATCCCCTCTAGACGTCGCGCCACCGCCGCCGCCAAAGGATCCAAACTACTCCTCGTCTCCCAATCTTTCCCTAAACCCACCTCCCTCGGCATTCTACAACAAGCCCTTTTTCAGCCGTTCTGCCGCGTCGCTCGCCCCTTCTCTCAGCCCAGACACGAATTCGGGGCCCGCTACTCCCTCCTCGCCCTTTCCCCCCATGCCAAGCGCCGGCTTTGAGTTTGGAAAACGCGTTTTCGCGAGTTCAAACGGAAGGGGCTTAGCGTCGCCTGCTCCCTCTGCGTCCGGGGGCTCCTTCAAGTCCCTCAGTCGTGGCCCAGGAGAATATTTGCCTGCACCCTCCATGGACGGAAGCACAGACTCGAGTGGTTCATGTCCAAACGTCGGTTCTAACCTCGGCATATACCTGTCGATCGGCGCTAGCTCGAGTTCTTATACTTTGGGTCAGGCGACCACCCCTAGCGTGAAACCGAAGAAGAGCGTGTTCAAGCTTGCTAACTTGGCTAAACGGAACAAGTCGCGCAAGGATCTTTCGGATACCGCCAGTGCGTCTGAGAGCGTCAGCAGGAGTACCTGCGTCAGTGAACACGAGAGCGCACCGGAGAAAGTAGACGGAGACGAGGGGATAACATTGCCTTGGAATTTTCAGGTGCGCATCCTCCGATCGTGATACCTCCTTCATCTTACTTTGTATATCACACAGCACCACATACATGTTGACGAAGGGTGAGTACGGACGCTTCGTTTTCACGCATACGTGCGATCGACCGACCATTGTTGACGCGACATTTGCACCCAAATAGATATATCGGTCTTCCACCGTCATGGTCTAGCGCCCTATCTCAAGTAGGGTTTAGCGAGGAGGAGATCGCTGCAATCTACGCCCGTCGACGCGTAGCAGCGACTGGTTTCGCTTCAAGTACCGATCCACCCACCCCCCATACCACTTACTCTAACGAAAGGCCCGCGTCCCCACGATTGGGTGCGATAGCACCGAATACTTCTACTTCTGCATCGTCTTCTGCTACCTTGCTGGAACCCGTCCCACGCTCTACGAGTCTAGGAAAAGGGCGTAATCCCCTCGCGATCCATCCCACATCAGTGTATTCCACCGCCACTAGCACAACCACGGGGCCGAGTCCAGGCACTTCACCAAGAGCACCGTCGTTCTCGATGAAGTCCATTGTGAGTGGTATCAAGAGTTCACTGACGAGTGATTCGGCATATGCGAAAGATTCCGGTGGCCCGATGAGGGGCGGAGGGGCAACAGGCGAGGAATCCGATCAGTATGTGCTCGTCGATGGGGACGGCCCGGACGAGGCTGGAGATCAAGGGACGGGAGATGAAACATTAATCGAACCCTACCCTTTTGATTCGTCCAGCGTTTCTTCACACCGCGCTCATTCTCCCAGGCTATGGCAGATGTCGCAGGTAATCATTCTTGACTTTTATCGCGGTTTTGGATTCCAATTCATCATACCGTTTACGTGTTTTTCCTTTAGGATCAACAGACGCCACGAACGCCGACGTTTCCACAGATCCAGGTGCATCATGCCCATTCCGAAGCTGGGCATGTTGCATCTCCTTCCCCTACCTCCCGTGCACCATCTCCACTCTCTCACTCCGTCTCTCTCCCTATACCTACCCCCCCGCGTGGATACACCTATTCCGATCTTTCTGTCTCACCCTCACCTTCTCATCCAAATCCACGGCTAGGACCATTATCTGCACCGCCGCGGTCATCGTCCAGGAGAGTATATCATGTCGTAAACTCGTCATCTGATTCGTATGAAGTAGAAAACTACGCCGAACCCCCTCCTGCCTATGCTTCACTCAATAAGGAAGAATGGACACCTAGGAAAGAGAAAGAGGGGTCTACAGTTTTTGGTGGGCTACCCCCACCGAATAGACCCATTCCTCCCATTCCCGCGGAACAGATTCTCGGTGAGCCTTCTAGCGTGGGAATTCACGACAGCACGGTGACGGATCAAGAAGTGCCCATTGTTGAAAATAGCGACTATACAATGGGCACCTCGGTTGACAACATTCCTAGGACGGCGGACGAGGTTTTGGATATCTCATCCCATTACAGTGGTAATTCCGTTCACGGAGGAGACGCGGAGATGGATCCCACACAGCCGACGAGGGTGTTATCACCGGTACCGCCGCTGGTGATCGACAAGAGGATGACCAAGCTGACGACGCTGCCACCTCGGATATCCTTTCATCAGGAGGATAATCTCGAGGACTGGTCCGAGTCATTGTTCAGCGCAATCGACAGTAAAGGGAACAGAACCAGTGTTTTGATGAGGCCACACATCGGCGATGTAGCGAGCACGGAGGAACGGGGGACGACCATTCGACGGATGTCGCGTCTGTCAATGGCTGGCGGGAGTGGGGCTGCCTCGTCGATGACGTCGAGTTCTTTGTCGACGGATGCAGCGCCGAGTTTACCTGACGTATCCTTTGGAGCGAACCTTACCCTCGGATCCCACACAAGACCAGCGGTGGACGCTGTTGAAGGTAGTGAACAGGGTCAAGCGGAGAACAAGGCAGAAGAGACCAAGGTTACCCCGGATGCCGGAGGACATGACCTAGACGTTGATGCGACGACAGCGGCAAGGGAAATAGAACAAGTCGACGGGCCAGTCGCACCCTCGACTCCACTTCTTCCCGATGTCTCCCTTGGTCCCAGTGTCTCTTCCCTTGGTAAAGACCTCGAGCTACCTCCAGTAGCCTCTTCCTCTCCACTAGAATCCCCCAATAAAGTCATTATAGATGAACTTCCACCTTCCCCTCCATCAAAGCCAAAGCCGAAGCCCGCTCCCCTTGCACTGCCTGGTTCCAGTACCCTCGCGCTTCCCAGAACGAACATTATAACAGGCATATCTGGAAAATCCCCGGTCAATGCACTTTTCGGCGCAAAACCCCAACCATTACCGATCCCTATACCCCTATCCCAGATCCGTATGCAACTCCGCCCAGCGCCGCCAAAGTCACCTCACCCATCACCCACGTTGCCCTTGCCGCCCTTGAAACGAATTCCATCCCAGCCCGGTTTTCAACCACCCCTTCTTCCATCACAGCTAACACCGGTTTCTTCACCTCGAAAGGGCTTCAAGCAAGACTCTACTTCGCCGCAGGCGTCACCATCAGATTCCCTCCCTAGGTCGTCTCGGACCCTTCAGCCTGCCCGACCTAATCCCAGTGACCGCGATTCAGGGTTGTCGACGATCACAGTGACGCCCGCTACAATAACAACGGCCAAAACGGAAGTTGTCCGGACGGCAGTTGCGAGCGTCATCGAGTCCGATACTGTCTCATTGGCTTCTCGCCGAGAGAGCGCTGTTTCGACCGCGGACACCGAGTCTCAGACTTTGGCCTATGACAAGCCTGATATAGGCGTGGAGTCACCACGTTCCCAAGGAGAAGCGCCTGATGATTCTCTCTTGAATGACGGTCCGCAGTCAAAGTGGCCAGCACCTCCACCACCCCCTGTTGAGTTGGAGGCAGACTCGACGTCACACCGGGTATCGAGGTTCAGGTCGACTTCCCTAGGGCGTGTCTCTCAAATACTGGCAATGGTGTCGCCTGTTGGTCACCACTTCCCACATAGGAACTCAGACGCGGTGTCCAAACCACCGAGCGAAAGCGTACCATCGACAACACCAAATGGGGTGAGTGGGGGGCCCCCTTCCGCCGCGCCAAGGACGAAGTTGGCCGTGGAGGCCAAACTGCTCAGCTCAAGAACGAATACTTTTGGAGGTGTCGATGTAGAAAGTGAAGACAACGAACCACGATCAGACCCTTCAGGGACACGCTCGTCAGGATCGCGCACATCAATACCGCCCGATACTCATCCTCTGCTATCCCAACTGCAGCCCTATATCACTCCTCGCAACCCGGGGACCTGTTTCACGAACCTGGTCGAGATTGCCGAAGGCGAAAGTGGTTCCGTATTTGCTGCCCGTGTCGTTTCCTCGCTTGCAGACTCTCGGCCACAAGGACAACAAGAGAGCATTGAACGGCCTATACTGCCTGGCACGTCGCACGTCGCAATCAAGCGGATACCACTACCACCCCCACCGCCTGCGCCCTCCTTGTCAGATGACTTGCCAGTATCCAACAAGTTAGCTTCGGTGTTACATGAACTATGCTTGCTCAAGAATCTGGATCATGAACACCTACTTCTACCGGATGCTGTTTATGTCGGCCCAAACTCATCAGAAGCCGAGGATGCGAGGTCTGCAAGTTCGGTGGACACTTCGCTGTGGATACGGATGGAACTCATGGAAAGATCGCTCGCGGACGTGATCGGTCTAGTCGCAGAGGGTCTCAGTCTGCAAGAGAGACTCGTCAGTAGATTTGCTAGTGATGTGGGTGTTTATTACCCGCCTGCCCAGGAGGTACTGACGGCCTCTTGTCTGCGCTGTGGGGTAGGTCCTCCATGGTCTGGATTATCTCCAGAGACAACACATCGCCCATCGGGATGTCAGGAGCGATAACCTGTTAGTGAACGCGACTGGGGTCGTGAAGCTTGGTGCGTCGCTTGGATGGTGTGATAGAATATTGTATTCACCACTCGTGGCTTTGTCTGTGTAGCTGACTTTTCGAATGCTATTCGTGTCGATCGAAATGCACCCATGGTGAAAGGGGCAGTTGGTGTCATTTACTGGCAGGTCGGTGAAAACATCGAGGATCGTTGATTGCATGGACTGACTCCTGAACCGTTTTTGTGTACAGGCACCTGAGATGAGAGCGTATGTGTTTACTCCCGTCCAACGGACCGTCTTTTCTAATCACAGCCTCCTAGTGGTCCTTATGACGCTCTAAAAGTCGATGTTTGGTCACTTGGAGCTACTGTCTGGGAACTCGCAGAGACTGTTCCTCCATTCTCGGTGCCTGTCTCGCCATCAATCCAGGTGTCATTCGCCATCCAGACTGCTCGGCATGTTGGCTCGCAGTGGCCCCCGTTGAGACACCCTGAACACTATTCGCGCTCGTTCCACGAGTTTTTGAAACTCTGTGGTAGAGAATCGGGGACAAGACCAGGTCCCGGGGAGCTATTGAACGTCAGTGTCATTTCTCACACAGGTCGCCTTGCTCGAAAGCGTTGACACAAACCTTCCACACAGACGCAGTTTATCCGCAATGCATGTGGGCGTCCTGTCATTTTACAGCTTCTTTCACAATGTCGCGCCGTTGAAGAGGCCATGGCGGACAGGGAGGCACCCACTGGACAATCGCGATACGAGTGACCCTGCTTTTATAGAGCGCATTTTCCGGGGGGAGGGTTCACTTCGTTACTTTGAGCATGGTCGTCGGCCGATTTCATCTATTTATCTCATTTAGGTTCATTCTGACGTCTCATGATACCTCATTCTCTTCATTCTCTTTCTGGCGGTATCTTCATCATCTTGTTTGCTTGTTCACCAATTCCATGTTATACCTCCGTTTGTACGCGCGATTCCCAAGGATGAAGAGTAGAACGAGAGTAATCGTGTCCATTCGCTATCATTGCCATCACTCGCTTTTTCGTGACGGACTCGGATGACATTTAGGATATAAGGGCATCATAATCAGTGGGAGGGGCAAACATCATCGTCATTACCGCCATGGCGAGCAATTTAGGAGGCAGGAACTCGATGGGGGGCCCAAGACAACGCAGCGTCCGCGAAGCCAAGATTGGTTCAGAGATACGATGCTCCCTAGAGACCGAACAGTGAACAAAATCTGGAAACGATGGGAGATGATAAAATTGGACTCGGTTCGAGCCTTGAAACGTTAGGCCTTACTGCCTATGGGAGGCCTGGGCGGACTTAGGGCTAAGCGCTGAGCGACCCACGTTGCACCACCAGACCTCTACTGAGTGTGGGTTGTATGTCAGCAGCGTCGCAGTCACTGAACCACCGGAATATCCGTGCGGCGAGTTCGACACCGCCAGCTGCCCCAGGTCGTTCGAGCGCTTGCGATAAGGGTGAGATAAGTGATTCGAAGTGTCCAAGTGAGTTTGAGAGACGGGATGCCAGCCCGAGTGTCTCACGCACTGGTGCTTGGATGCGGTACTGGCGAGTGGGAGCCCTGAGGGTGTCGAGCCTCGTGGAACTTGCTCAATCCTGGTGCCTTTCAAGCATCGGGAGATTGAGCTAACATGACGACCCTGCACGATCAAAAGGCAAGGCAAGGCACCAGCTTGAAGCGCGGCCTGGGCAAGGTGAGTCCGCCAATAGCTTGCCGCGATATGGGCCACATGGACGTTCCCCTGAGGTTCAGGTTCACCTTGGCTCACTCCGTTACGGTGGCGAACGCTGCTGAACGTGGCGCGGCTTTCGAACTCTTGGCTCCGCTAAGCTGGGGAGGATACGCGCTTTTCCGTCACCAGACAGCATGCTCGACACCACCGGAACATGAGCCTCCAGCCCGGATGCGGCACTTCGTTTTCTCGGGTCGTTCACGCTGATCCTCAGCGCCCGTATCCACGCAGAGCCTTTCTTAGTTTCCAAGCGCCCGTCGGCACCTGCCCCGTACGACGTTGTCTTTACTGCTTCGAGGCCGTCTGGACTTGTTGGCCCTCCGAGCTGACGTCTCAGTATGAGCGGTCGCAGGCCTCGTGGTGATCGTTCTTGGGCCGTTATAGTTTTACTCGGCTTCTACGAGAACTTGTCCGCGGACGACTGCCCCTCAGGAGAAGAAACAAAAATCTCGTTCGCCCGTGCATGCGCGCCGTGAGCGCGTCTGCAGAGCGGTGAGGTAATGAGCCCCGTTCTCTGTAATCGGCTCCAGTACCCGCAGGCCCGGAGAACAGAACCGTATCAGAGCCACGCGCCGAGGTCAAGTGTAGAAGGCTCGGCCCTTCTCGCGGATCGGGGATGCCAAGACCTGCAGGCTGGGCGAAGCGACCACCACTATCCGACTCCGGCGTCGAGAATTGGTCAAACGTTCCATTCTGCTCGACAAAGACGGCAAAAGTGCTCTCTTGGCTTTCCGATCGCAAGCATCGCAACGTGCCCGCAGCAGGAAATAAAAACAAGAAGACAAAACGTATCTCCGCAGTAGTTGGAGGTACATAAGGACCGATGGTGAGCACGAACGATACGCTCAGCGATCTGGCGTTGCCTACTTGCATATACCCCACTCTGGTTTGCAGTGGCTGTAAAACATCCCTCGCTTGTGCTTTTTCTAGCTCAGATTCGGGTCTTCCATGATGGATGAAATCCATCCAAACAGGATTTCCGTCTCGGGTTGCGTCCCGCCAAGTTTCATGGCCATCGACCCGGAGACTCCGCCCGGCGTTAGCGTAGCTACGTCGAGAGAGGATGATGGGGAATCCTTGGGTACGGTCCACCCGCGAAACGACGTTCCCTACGTCGAACCCAATGGCTTCGATAGACTGGCTTCGTCGCAGCCCATCTCCATGATCACGGCTCAAACAACGGATGGTTCAAGACGGACCGGGACCCCGTTGCAACTCGCGGATCAGACGAATCTTCTCCCTTTCAGAAAAATTCTCCCCGTATTTGCGGGTCTTGCTCTCTGTGTCGCCATTTCTGCGCTCGACTCCGTCATTATAGCGACTGCGATGCCCACCATATCTGCCTCATTCAATGCTGGGTCTGTGGCATCATGGGTGCCGTCCGGGTATATGCTCACTTCGACGAGCTTCCAGCCGCTTTATGGTCGATTCAGCGACATTTTTGGTCGCAAACCAGCGCTCTGCGTAGCTGTGGCTGTATACATGATGGGAAGTCTGGCGGCGGGCTTCTCGACGTCCATTATTTCGTTGATTGTCTTTCGCGGCTTCGCTGGCGCAGGGGGTGGTGCTATCCAGAGCATGGCACAAATCATTGTCTCTGATATCGTTAGCCTTCGAGATCGGTTTGTTTTTTCGGGCGGTTTATGCGTTACGGTGTAACGGATCTTTTCCAGAGGAAAGTATCAAGGCATAATTGCTGGCGCCATTGCTCTCGGTTATGCTATAGGACCTCCCATAGGGGGTGTTCTGTCCCAAAAGGTGTCTTGGAGAGTACGTGGTTCTTGATTCATCGCCGGTATACGTGACTGACTGTGCGGTAGTGGTGTTTCTGGCTTAATTTGCCAACGTCTCTGTTTGCCATCTGTGTTGTTGTTTTCGCACTCCCACTCAAACCAGTGGAAGGCGATGTGAAGAAGTGGGTCGTCGAGCAATCTCTTATTATCGACCCTCTAACACCACGCAGGAAGCTCTTGGCGATAGATTACCTTGGCGCAACTTTAACACTCGTTGGATCCGTTTTAATTCTCTTGCCACTCATTTGGGTATGTGAATGCCGATCATCTACCCAGAAATGTTATCGACTTAGCCCACCAGGGCGGTATCACGTTTCCTTGGAGTTCACCCATTGTTCTTGGCTCACTGTGCTCTGGGGTCCTTGTCATTTTCTTGTTTTGCCTTTGGGAATGGAAATGCGCTCGCTTGCCGATTGTTCCTAGTAAGTGCCTTGTCTTACATGTTAACGAGGGTCGACTAATCCATGGTTTGTACGGTCAGTGTACATCTTCAGATACACGACCGTAACAGGTGTATATATCACCATGTTTATCAAGTATGGCTACTTGTACTGTAGCGACCGATTCTCTGACACCTAATCCCGCTGGTGACTTTACAGTGGTTTCGTGTTCTTCTCTTCGCTGTACTACCTCCCGCAGTTTTTCCAAGTTGCGCTTGGATACTCCCCGATCCAGTCGGGAGTGTTCTTACTCCCTATTCTCGTGAGTCAGTCGTTCGCAAGCTGGACCACGGTGTGTATCTTCCTGTGTAGCACTACCGACATCGCTGATCACCACACCCGCGTTGCAAGGGCTTGATTGTGAGCAGGACGGGGAAATATAGGGTATGCGATGCACCGATGCGCCCTCCTCAAAGACTAACCCGATCGTCTTCAACTAGACTAGTATTTATGTTGGATTCATTGCATGGGCCGTGGGTTGCGGTTGCCTGTCTACGGTCACAGCATCCACGTCAAAGGCGCTTCTCGTGGTTTACATGTTACTTTCGGGCATGGGTGCTGGACAAGTAGGGCTTCTGATAAAGCTTGGAGTAGGATTTTCATAGACTCATTTGCTGCATGCATTCCCCAGACCCTACAGACGACCACAGTTGCGGCCCAGGCGAGTGTTCCAAGACAGGATATGTCTGTGGTGACGGCTGTCAGAAATGTAGGTTGGCTCTTCCACGCGGCTGACCATTCATTGAAAATATGTCCGGCCCAATTAGTTTGTCAGGTTGCTGGGAGGAACGCTGGCTCTGGCTGTCGGATCCACCCTAGTGTGGGTCATTTATTACGTAAGCTACCTTGAGGACGAAACTAAATCTTGTCCGCTACAGCAATAATTCCCTCCGTGTGGACCTTACTTCCTTCTCACTCTCCTCGTCTACAATCGCAGTCATTGTCAATGATCCCGCCATCCTTGGACCGACTACTCCAACGTCCCAGCTTACTCCACTGGGACTGACATCTTCGATAGCCAGCTATGTGCTCTCACACGGGTACACGGACGGCTTCAGGCTGGTGTTTATTCTTAACGCGAGTCTAGCTGCTGCTGCATCGATTGCTGGCTTCTTCATGATCAAACATCAAGAGCTGACTAGGGGCGACGAAGAGAAACTCAGAACAGAGGCCCTGGCTGCGCTTCGTGGTGGTGGTCAAGGGCAGAATGGTGCCGAGAAGGTATGGCCCGTCAGCTGACCGGACTGCGTGGGTAAACAGGTGGTGGTGAGCAGGGCTTTACAGTCAGCTGACGCCGTTCGTAGGGTGACCACACCAACTTGACGTGCCCAGGGCGTTGATAGTCTTGTTCCGCTTTGATGTGAACAGCCGAGACCCGAGTGAGGTGCATGGTTTGATAAAGGGCTTTGGGCGCAATTGGAGGGACCACGAGGTTTGCACTAGTACGACTTGACTCTTCTATTTAATACAGGTGTAATCACCGCGAGTGCTTTGAATGAACCTGTCCGAGCGAGTCACTGGCCGACAAGCCTTAATCCGGCAATCTCCATCGACACATGTCGAGTCGATCTCGGACGCCTCATGGGAAACACTGGGTTCCCGTTCCAGACCACAATGCGCTCGTGCTCACATACCGTGGTCCTCCGACACAAAGCGGTGAGTTAAATACTCGACTGCCAGGTGGAGGCACCCTGCCACATCCCTCTGGAGTCGACGCCTCTCTGCTTGTTCGCGTATCCTCCCTCTTTCGCGATGCGTGTCGATTCTACGTCCGTCAGCTCCGTGTCGCATTCCAGACGCCCTTCTACGCATCGCTTCCGTCTCGCCCACAGTTTGAACCATATGGATATGAAGGACGCCAAAATGGCATTGGACCTCATTCTTCGTCCCTCGCTCCAGCTCTGGAAGCTAGCCCTCGGTCGCGGTGTACTCACCACAATCAGGCGACCCAAAAAAGCCGTGCACCTTGGGGACGATACCTCGAGTGCGTCCTCTAGCACAACCAAGGTATTTTCGGCCGCATGATTCAAGGGGTATCTGGGAGGCTGACTACTTGTCTAGAAGAAGGTTCGCTTCAATGAAAAACCTATCACAATCTCACGCAAGAGCTTCTTTGAAAGATCCAAAAAGGACCCTAATTCGTCCCCTGCACGCCCTTGCCTTGTTATTCGTGTACGTTGCTTCTTCTTCCTCTTGATACTCATCACTTAACCGACCCCAGGAGGACGGTGGTGAGGTATACACAAAATCCCCGGAACCCTCGCCTGAGACAGACGTTCAGTCCGTTTACGAGGATTGTCTCTCGTATCACCCAAGCTTCCTCGTCGACCTGCACGTCCTCGAAGGCGATGAACGTTTGGACACGCGGCCGTCCATGCGCAGCCGAAGATCGGAATTCTACGAAATGGAATCTGGCATCGCCATGTTCGATCAAGCAGGCTATGCCAGCTACTGCCTGTCGAAGTGGATCGATAAGAAACGGGAAGAAGCTCGGGCCCCAAAGAAACTCGTGTTCGAGGATCCTGCCCTGTTACCGTGGCCTAGTAGTACCCTATCTCTACCCCCACTCGCGGGCGATCCACCGGACGTAGCTCGACCCCCGCTACCATCGCCTCCCGCGCTAGTCCTCCGGTCACCACGATCGCTTCCATGGCGCATATGCAAATACGTCGAGGACGAGCTTCACAACGCGATGGTCGTCCTTGTGATTGGACTCTTTATTCACATATGTTTATTCGCCTTTCTCGTGTATGATGTTCTCACGCGGGGTTTCATCCCATCGGATGACTGATTTGTGTCTTCTCGCTTGCCGTCTTCCTCTTGGTTTTCCATGTGGTGTTCTTTTTGGGCAGGGTTTTTCGGTGGTCTTCCCCTTTGGCTTTGGTTGTACATTATGTTATCGTCTCATTTTTAAAAACTTGTAGTATTAGCAGACGTCTCAGTTTCAACCCAGTGTACATCGCGCTCGTCTTTTCCAAACGCCTCAAGCGTTCGTTCCGTCCAAAGGTACGGCTTGCCCTTTGGTCGCTGGTCGCGTCGATTTCCACATCACGTGCCTCAGCAGGTTGCGCTTTGATGTGCCTCGTGTGCTCTCCCGACGCATACGATGGCAGACGCGGACGGTCCGCCCGCTGACACCCAGCGACCTGGCCGCGGACGAGGCAGAGGGAAATCGCGTGGTGGACTCGGCAAGTACCTCCGCGCGCGGGGGCGGGGCCATCATTCCTTCGGGCGCCCCGCCGAGTTTACGCGCCGGCTCGTTCTCGAGGGCGAGCGGCCGGAAGAGCTCGATCCCGAGGAGGCCGAAGAGATCCATCGACGATACGCCAAGCGGGAGCTCGTCTCCAACACAGATCGGTACGCGGAAGATGGTGGGGTGGGGAAGGGCGAGGGAGAGAGAGAGGCGGAAGCCCAGCTCGACTCGGACGGTGCGTCGTCGTTTCTGTTTCTTTGATGCTGTTGTCGTCGTCGTTCTTGATAAGCGCACGCTTCGAACGTGACGGTCGTCGCCCACACTCATCATCTTTGAAGGCGAGGAGATCGGGGAGCCCGAGGTCGATCTGACTGCGTTTTTGGACAAGCAACGACGACAGTCGGACGCGACGCCCGGCCTTTTCTCGGCGACGGGAAGAGAGGGCGAGGCGGGCGCGGACGTGGACGAGGACGAGGAGATTGACCATTCGCTGGCGCATATCACGTCCCAGCCCTCGTCCGCGATTCGGCCAAAAAAGGGCCGCGTGCAGACGATCGAATGGGACGCGTCGCTCGAGCAGATGCGTCGGGAGAAAGCTGTGGCGGACGCGAATCGAGGTGCGTCAGCTCGTTCTCGTTGCGATGCGGCGTACGAATCCACGCTGATAATCTCCGTGATTCGGGACAAAAAATCGTTTCTCGAATAGATTTGAAAGAGAGGTTTAGAGCGAAGACGGGTACGCTCAGACCGAAGCCGATGGCCCCGAGGGAGCGAAAACGAGGTCCGTGACGTCCGCACGTTTCTTGTGGAGGGTTCGTCGTGCTCAACCTTGAAGAAAACGATATTGTGGAGGCACCGCCTTTACCCGTGGAGGGTATCGAGAAGGATCCAAAAGGCGAGATGCAAGACTTTCTCGACGACTTGTTGGGGTAGGACCTGGTGGGAGGTGGGCCGAGCGCTCACTGTTACTTTTGGGTCATCCGTGCGTTGCGCGTTGTACGATTAACATCAAATTTCTGTATAGCAAAGTACCACTGCTTCAGTCTGGCGACGAGCAATCCATTCAAACAAGCACGCAAATTGTCCACCTTTCTGTAGCCTCCGAATTTCCACTAAAAGCTCGATAGACCGAGGTTCCAGCCAAGGTTACCACTCAAGTATTAGTATAACGAAGCAACCTCTATTCTCAGGCGAAATGTCGAGTAGGAATACATCGCGAACACTACAAGCGGGTAAGCAATTTGTGATTTGTACAATGAATTGAAAGTGAGTATGTTTCGAAGTATGTTTTGGTACGATCGCCAAAAGACATCAGAAATGAGTGCGTGAAGAATGAAAGACTGGTCAGGGTGAGGCGTAGGTTTGCATGGAAAGATCATCAATCGTAAAACGTTCATTGCGGCGTGAGGATCTCCGTACGATCTTGCGCACAGTGAAAAGAAAAAAAAGAGAAGTATCAAATGGCAGCGGAGTACTGTGTTTGGATCGTGATGCGAACGCTGTCGAACGATGATCGCGATGTGTGCACGGTCTGTGGTAGGACTGGGCAAACGCTAGGCTGGGCGAACGGACGATGGAATGCCGGAACGGTACGACCGTCTGTAGAGCAGACAGGGGCAAAGCCTGACACAGTATCACCGCTTTCATCGGTATCGGCCTCGATGCATGTGGCCGTAGGGGATGGGTATTCGCCTCGTGGGGAATAGTTAGAAAGAGACGAAGAGGAACGACCAGCTGACTTTTCAACATCAACGTCGGAGCGTTTTGTCGTAGAAGGCATGAGCGAGTTGGTGCGCTTGACACGCGCAGATGCAGCAGGGACAAATACAGGCAACGAGCCAACCGAGATATTTTTGTTGAGGCTGGATTTCCACCTGACGAAGACGGCTCAGCGGCAAGGAGAAATGGGACACCAAAACAACATACTGTGGTGCCGTGTTGGTAGACACAGGAGTGTATCCAAATAATTTGGCAACACGCAGGAAGGCAACACGGTAGTTCTTGCGAGCCTCGGTCCCGAAGCCAAACAACAAAAAGAACAGGAGGGCAGAAGCAGGGAACAGCCAACGGGTGAGTTCGACCGCGACGCGATAATTGGGATTGGACCTCCAAACCACGGCAGGGATTTGGCCTACGTAGGAGAAGTGGTAATGGGTATTGGCCCATGATATCCACGGCTGAAGCGGGACATCCTTGGTGGACAAGTAAATGCTACATATGCTGATTGGGACGGTGGACATCATCTCTGAGACGGCGAGCATCATTAGGCGAACATATCGATTCATGCTTAATGAGCTGTGGGTTGACAGAAATTGGCTGAATTCGAGACGGCGCTTGTAAAAGGCACGCAGCGTCAACGCTGACGGTGGCTGAGCGAACAGAAGCGAGCGATGGATCGGGAACTCACCTGACAGTACAAACGAGACGCAACCAAGGAGAGTAGGCCAGATGAGAACGAGGAAGTAAGCCAAAAGGGTATTGTAAGTAGAAGGGTAACAGCCGACATCTTCCAGGATGTCGAAACGATGGCCTGTTTGGAGTGTGAGGAAGAGCAGACTTGACCATGTACCCGTTTGTACGCACCCTGAACGACGTAGTCTAGAAGCAAGCATGAGCGAACAGACACTGCAGAAGGCACGAAAGGACTAACGTAGTGCCATGACGAGAACCGGGATTCCAAAAGCAACGCACGAGTCGATGATGACAGCTCGACGTTTCTAGGACGAGGGTTATTAAGCGAGAGAGGGATAGTGGGGCAGACTTACATCCTCGTACGTGACAACGGTGGTCCTAATGGCCGAAATGGTGTAGAGGCGTCTGCTGATGCAAAGACCGGCAGCAGGGATGCCTACGCCTGCACCGAGAAGAAACTTGGAAGCTGCAGGAGAGGATGAGAGACGGCCGAGCGGAAGAGAGAGGGAATATACATATGTCACACCAGACGGGAGCAAAGTTCACAACGCTGTCTCTCCAGACGAGCGCATTGACGAATTGAAAGAGGCACGCGAGGGAGGCCCAGAAGATGTATGCGCAAGTCCCGACGTTCCATGCCTGGATGTGCCACGGAAGGGGAATGAGAACGAAGAAGAAAGCGAACAGGGCAAAGAGGGGAAAGAGAGGAAAGAGGGGATCCATGGGGAAGAGAGAGAGAGCATGGTCGGGCCTTAAGTATCGGTGTGTGGGTGCACAAACAAAGGCGGAAACTTGCGCGGCTGCTTTGTCGGTCGCGTAATCATTCAATGCAAGCTCATTCCGTTGCACAGCCACGCCGATGGTGGCACAGTGGCACCGAGTCACGTGCCAGCGCTTCAAACTCCGATTGGCTGTAGAATTTAATAAGCGCTCGCGTCGACAGCCACCCGCGAGCGATGGGCCGCAGACGAGCGTCCCCGCCCACGAGCGACACCGAGTACTTTTCTGGCAGCGACTCGGAAGGCCCCGCCACGCATGCCCTCGACGACGCCCCGCGTGTCTGGCACGACCTCGACCTCTCCGTCGCCGTCGCCCTGCTCTCCCCTACCCTCCACTGGCTCACCGGAAGCGATCACGTGAAAAACACCCTCCTCGCTCTCCTCATCCTCTTCTATCTTCACCAGATCGTCCAAGGTCCGTCGTCCGTTTTCTCACCTCTCTCCCTGATGACATCCTCGCAGCCCCCTGGAGCCTCTATCTCGCTGCACGATCGCGCCGCCCGTCCCACGCTCTCCCACACGACACAGACAGGCTCCACCGCGCCGCCCAGTCCGAGCTGCATAGACTCGAACTGTGCTATCTCGCCCTGTCCATCCTCTCTCCCATCCTCGGCGCTGCACTCCTCCGCACCGCCGCCGTCTCCATCTCTGGTCCCTCGGCCCTCTCCTGGTTCAGCCTCTCTCTTTTTGTCCTCGCAACCGGAGTCCGTCCATGGCGGCATGCCATCCAGCGTCTTCGCCAGAGATCCACGGACCTGCACACCATCATCCACTATCCACCTCCTGACTCCCAGAAAATCCAGTCCCTCATAGACAGGGTCGCCCAGCTCGAAGCCGAGCTTCACTCCATGCGCAAGCAGTCCAAATCATTAAACTCGCAGATGTACGACCACGTCGAAGACGCGGTCGAAATGATGGAGATAGCCGCACGCAGGCAGGAAAAAAAGTCAGAGGTTTCAAAAGCGTTTGTAGATGCGAGGCTGTCCAAACTCGAACAGAACATCGAGGCTATCTTGGAACAATTGGAAATCCGTGCGGACAGGCCTCCCTTCTTCAGAATTATGGCCCACACGTCCGCCTTGGTCGCTTCATTCATCGATCGTTTGTCCCCATTCCTTCCCACTTGGGTCCTCGTCCGATGCCGTGCCAACGTCGCCCGCTCGCCACGCTGCACCCCAAAGTTGGCTCGTTCCCGCAGCGCAACAAAGCTTGAGACGATACCGGAGGTCGCTACATTCCAACCGCGATCTTATTTCTACCCTCCTCGCTATCTCCACATCCCTGGCCTTCGTCTTGCTCTACGTATCTGCGGCCTTGCGACCTTCCCGCTTCGCCAGATAATCGCCCATCTTCTTCCCGGGCAAATATACACCACTCGTACGCATAAATCAGAATCGTAGTTCGCTCCCAGACCACCTCGTGAAATCTTGTTAACAGCATACACGCTCCCGTTCTCATGCACCCTTTCTCTGTATCTTTTCAGCGTCGTTATCATATCATTATTATTTTTTCGAGCTTCCCCTACTCCATGGCTGTTTATGGAGCGGGACAGTTTCTACCTGCCATATCAGGTGATTGCTTTCATCCCTGCTATTCTTGGGTCTGCTCCTATCTCGCGGACGACTAACATTGTCGGCGCTTTCAGCATGATGACGTTGATCCTTGTACTTTTTCTTCAAGAAGTGGGTTTGTCAGACCAGAAGGGGCTATCATGCGACCAATGCTGTGGCATCACCATCTTTATACTCCGGCGTCGTACTCAACTTTGGTACGGATTTAAGTACGACTCTCTGGTGCGAGATTTGATCCCACCACGCCTCGATACCCCCTTCGTCTCTCTCCTGTCCCTCGTTGTATTGTGCCAATGTATCCAGCAATTCCCGTCCTGTCTTTTATCTCTGCAGTATTGACCTTTGTGCCCCTGACCTGGTATCTCCGGGCCCGTAACATCGCGGCAGTGGCCATTGGCGCGTGGCTCTCGATTGTCAATCTCACATACGCGGTCGATGCCTTGGTCTGGGCTGAGAATACCGACCTCAAAGCTACAGTGTGGTGTGACATTTGTAAGTCACATCCCGCTTCTCACCACCGGCCGGCTGTTCTGACCCGAGAGGGACTCTCGAAAGCGACAATCTTTATTACCGGTTCATACATTGCGCTGCCTGCTGCGTGCCTCTCCATCTGTATCCGCCTTGATCGTCTGGCCTCCCAGACCTCTGCATCTCATGCGAAACGACTCGGGCTTAGTTTGTTCGAGTGTTTGGTGTGCTTTGGAATCCCGGTCGTGTATGTCGTTTCGCGTGCGTTTGCTCTGAACCTTTCGTACGCTTCCACTCACATGTACTGCATGTTTGATAGACCTGATCGTTCAACACCGCCGATTCAATCTGTATTATGGTTTTGGTTGCCGGCCTGCCACTTATCCGACTGTCGCTACCATCTTTCTCGTCATGATCCCCCCGCTGTTGCTGACAGTTGCGACAATCGTTTGGGCTGGTACGTCCCGTCTTGTAGTTTCGAGTCCAATATTTACGCCTACGCACCGTCCATCGCAGGAATCGCCGGGCGTCATCTTGCCCGTGGAGTCCAGTTCTGCGGGAAAAGGGGCTCGATCTCTGCTCTCACACGCAATTCGTACCTCCGGCTCGTTGGGATGGCGCTCCTGGAAACGGTGTTCTCTTCTGTCTCAATTGCCATCGTGATGTGGGGGACGTTGTCTCCCGGGTTGGCGCCCATAGGGAGTATGTCACGAAATCTAGGCGAAGCTCTTACGTGGGGCTCGGAGACGATGACCGGCGACATTCGGACTATGCTTGAAGTCGAGTGGTCGCTGACTGTGGCACAGTCGGTCGTGTTCTTCGGATTGTTTGCCTGCAGAATGGAAGTCGTGCGTGAAGGACGGGAGCTGGTCCTCTCGCTTTTGCGATTATTGACAAGGTCGAATCCGTCTACAGCATCCGAACAAGGCATTCTAGAAAAATCAACGAGGTATGCGGTTACATGAACATTGTCGATCGTGGCCTACCGTTGCTGACCCTGTGGGCTAGCACATCTGTACCCACACTCCCTATCACGGTGGTTGACCTGTCACTGGTTATCCAGTCCGCCAGCACGTTCACGCCGTACGACCACTTGGCTGGCAAGGCACTCCCATCGACACCTGGCGCATCCAGCCTGCCTTGTGCAGTCGAGGATGGACCAGCGGAGGACGAAATTGTGATCTGTGGCATCGACCCATCCATGATGCCGCTCGAGTCACCGTCTCGTTCGTCGGCCATCGCGTCGTCGCACAACTCGCTCCGGTCCAATTTTGATCCAAGTCAACTCGCTTTTTCGCCCGACGCGTGGCCTCCAACACCGACGGCGATTCCTGTTTGTCCCCCTCGTCGTCCGTTTATCGTGGGGTGCGTCCCCGAGCAAGAAGTCGGTTCTGCGACATACGAGCGAACATGCCGATGGTCAAATCCGCAACGCATGACGTTTGGACAAAGTTTCCAGGGTGCGAGATGGAGAGACGGCATGCAATTTATGTAACTGTGGTCAAGGAGACACACTTCTGATCTCCCTCGCACTTTCCTCTGACGACATTCGTTCCGTTTCGTTTCGATCTCTCTGTAGCCCTAGGATGTTGCGTTTGGCTTTCCTGGTGTAGATTAGCGCTGTGATGTCGTCGCTCGTTCAGTTTGTTTGTAGCATAGGTAGGGTGAGAGTTGGCCTTGCGGGCAAGGTGACGGCAACTGCTGCCGAATACCACGTTGTCTTGAGTACTTGATGTGACAAGACTCGGTGGGAACACGCTGCTTGACTCTGAACACCCACTATGCTACCCATTGAAGGTTTCCAGCTGCGGCCTTTTGCCCGCGATGTTCGTCCTCTGGTCGCTCGCACCCGACATTCGATGGCATAGTGACGCCTTGTATTTTACAATACGGCGCCGTAAGCAAGCTACCGTGGGTCCGTCTGCATTCTCAAGCACGCTCTCTTGAATGCGCTATTTCGGGCTAACTCGGGTCACCGGCCAATTACGGCCGACATCTTATGATACTTGATGGGTAAAGTACCTTCACCAATCAGGAGTGCTTTGCTAGTGAGTCCGCCAAGTCACAGAGTAACGACTGAATACTCATTCATCCTGCAGATAGAGTTCCGATGGGGCGCAATTTCTTGTTGGGACAAGATAGCTTTAGCTGCGCTCTTCTATCGCCTCGGGATATCTTGGACGCTCTCTGATCCGCTCTACGAGCGACGTGGGAAGCCGTGGCTGCATTCCACGCAGGTCACGGGACGATGTTTCGTGTGGAGGTTGGTCTTTGCTGCTTTTGGATATAAACGAGCATCCTCATTTGGGCGTCGGCTTATCTGCTAATGTAGCAGTAAACTTTACCTGCTCGGGGAGAGCGGCTCGAGACAAAGGGACGTCCAAATCCGACTACAAAGTATGCCGGACATTTATTAGGTGCTCCCTACCGCTGAAGCCCCTCGCTCCACGCAACCGTCCCGCTAGCTGGTTAGCCCCCCCTCCTGCGTCCGAGTCTGTTCATCTGCAACTGTGTTGAGATGATTACCGACGTACCCAACTGGGTTTTCTCCATGTTTGCCTTTATCAGCTTTGTCATGTGCATGATTCCCCTTGCGTGGCATCTCGAAGGTAAATCCATCATTGTGTTCCATCTTACATGTCTCACGTGCTGGCCAGCCTGGAACACGGGAACTTGCATGTTCATGATCTGGACGGCCGTGGGATCGCTGAACCTATTTATCAATTCCTTGGTCTGGAATTCGGACGCCATCAACAAGGCGCCAGTCTGGTGCGATATCTGTATGCCTTGCCTTTTGTTTTACTGCGCTTTCGACGTTGCTCATTGCGCTCGTGTAGCTTCCCAGATTATACTTGCGGTTTCGATAGCCCTTCCTGCATCGTGCCTCTGCATCAGCCGTCGCCTGTACAAGATCGCCTCGGTCCAGTCAGTGACGACGACATCGTCCCAAAGGCGACGTGAGGTCATGATTGACTTGGCTATCGGTATCGGCATTCCCGTTCTTATGTTGGCTCTCCGTGAGTGCTGCGTGGTGGATGCTGGTATATCGCTGCTCACTCGTCGTCAGACCCCATCGTTCAGTCCCACCGCTTCCTTATTTTCGAAAAGGTCGGCTGTTACCCGTTCACTCTTAACTCGCCCCCCTCGTATGCCATCTACTTTGCCTGGCCTGTTGTCATCGGGTTGGTGTCTGCGTCTTATGCTGGTGTGTGTGCTCCAGACATCTCGCGGCCATACTCTAATTTTTTTGCAGTCCGGACCATCCGTGAGCTTGCCATCCGAAGAGCTCAGTTCAAGGAATTCCTTTCGACCAACAAGAACCTAAGCTCCAGCCGATACTTCCGTCTCATGGGTCTCGCTTGTGTGGATATGATCTTCACCATCCCTATTGGCTGTGTTGTCATATATTTCAACGCGGTTGGGAACCCGGTCCAGGCATGGGAGAGCTGGAGCAATGCCCACGCCAACTTTTCTATGGTCACACAGGTCCCTGCTGCGGTGTGGCAGTCGGACCCGGTACTTAGGCCCACTGTCGAGGTGGCTCGCTGGGTGGTTGTCCTCTGTGCATTCGTTTTCTTTTTCTTCTTCGGCTTTGCAGACGAAGCGAAGAGGCATTACCGGCTTGCGTATACCTCGGTCGCAAAGCGGGTCAGCCTTTCTACCGGGTCTTGGACTTTGAATGGGTACGTCGTATTGAATTCGGATCCTCGTTTCATTGAGCGCTCATCTCGTGGATCTGCCCTTTTCCCAAAAATAGCACCAACACCGATGCGTCCTTCAACGGCCGTTCTACGACCATGCCTGTCTACGTTACGCAACAGACGGAGAAGAAGCGGGATTCACTCGCGTCGTTTTCGTCTCGCATGTCGTTGCCGGACTTTGGGGGTGCATTGGCGGACGTGAAGAGGGGCGCGCTATCCCCTATGGCGACGTTATCGGCGTCAGGATCGAGGGAGTCCCTTCCAAGGTCGCCCGTGGACTCGGAAGATCTGCCTATGCCTACGCTTCCCGAGGCGACGCACTACATGACGAGCACGCCCCCTCGGTACACGCCCGATGTGCCGCACGCAGTCTAGGAACGATACGAAAATTGCAATGTGTTCAACGATGTCCTTGTCATCTCGTTCCATCATAAGTCGTCACGTTCCGATGTTGTCTCTGACTCTTCATCCGCTCCGGGCGTTTACTGTATTGTTAGCGAGATTTCCGTTCTCTCACTGTGTTCTCTTTCTCGATGTTGCGCTCTTTTCTTGCCTGTGATGGATACCCTCCTACGCCCACCCCCTGAGCTCATCCGCATCGCTATCCTTGTAATACTTTTGGTGGACTTGGAGAGAATTAGACTGTAGCAATCTACCGTAGATAAATTCCACAAAAGAAATAAAAATCGTTTTCCAAATACAACTGCTCATGATGCAAAGACTGATCCATGCACTTGTAGATGGCACCAGGAAGAGCGTGTATAGGAAGGGATAGTAGCTTAGATACATGAGATGGTACTAAGCGAGAACGAACGTAGCAAGAAAACTTTTGCATGGGGGAAGAGCTGCGAGGGTAGGCTGGGCACCGAGCTGGAGCTCCCCGAAGCCACGAGGATGAGCTCGCAACGGACAAGAAAACATTTGCCTATTTCGTGGAGCGAGTGCGAAAAACAAAAGACTTGGACGGGCACCACGGATCGGATGCGCGCTGGAGGGAGGAAGCGAAGTGGCGGGAAAGAGAAAGGAGAGCCCGGCGACATGCTTCCCCGTGCACGGACGGGAACTCGGAAGGAGAAGGGTGACTCGGAACGTCATCCCCCGTTTGACTGCTTTGCGCCATGGGTGGAACGGTCTATCGCCCTTCGTCCTTCCATCGCCAAAAGAACGCGCGCACAAACGCTCGTCGACTCGGGGAGTAGTAGATGGGGAAGACAGTTGGGACGAATCGACGATGGGTGGGGTCCCCGCCTTTCGGCTGCCGCATCCCCACAAGGCTGAGAGAGAGACCCAGAGACTCGGAGAGCCGCCCGCCAGGTACTCAGGCTGATGAACATCATGGTAACACCGCCCACTGCTGTGCCGTGAACTGTGGGCCCAGGGACGATACTCACGACCACGCCCACGAGGAACGACACACTCACACACATGTATGGTGAGAGGGCGACACGCTGGACGACGATGCGAAAATTGGATTCGAAATGCAGGGAGCGTGAAGCACCGTGAGTGGTGGGTTGGGTCAGTGGCGAGATGTGTGTCTCAGCGGGACTGAGAAGAGGAAATTTGGTGAGCTTGAATGCATGTTCTGGATCGCAAGCATGTCCGAACGCCGCAGCGCGGTCCGTGCGCGTTTGTCGCTCGGCAGATACGCGGACGCGGACGGACCCCGGCGCAGTGGATCGGCTGCTCGAGTACGGTACTGCCTTCAGCGGACTGCCAGTGGTTTTGACTGGTCTAAAACCATGGGCTACCATTCAATATTCAGTATCGGCTAACCTTTCCACTGAAGTGTGCCCTCTGAGCTAGCGATGTCAAAGCCATTCAATGGCTTCGTACCATCGCGTGTTTCAAGTTGTTCTCGCACCGTCACGCCCGTGAGCCGACACGGGTACATACAAGTGTTTCAAAGAGAATTCATCGCAAACGAATCCTCGCTTCCTCCTCTGACGATCGCCTACGAGGTTGTGCAGAGTCTTTTTTGTTTGATATCGTTACGAGACTCTGTACAAGACTCGCGTAGTAACTATGTCACGGTTGCGGCTACACCAACGTATCGTACAACATCACAATCTGTGTGCTCGTAGATAACCTGAAGAACTAGAGTATGGTAGAGGAAGCGATACTTGTATCAACCCGGCAAGCGAGTAAAGAAAAGGAAACCGCGCGGAGTGGACAGAAAAAAAAACACAGGGATTTCACCCTGAGCTGCTCGATTTGGTCAGGATAAGCTGCAAGCCGCCCTCGACATACCCCTTTAGTCGTGTTTGCACCTGCTCAATCTTGTCGTCCCGTGCGTCCAGCCCATACTCGAACGTCGCAAGCTGCAACGAAAACCACTTGAGCCTGGGCTCCATCTGACACCGCGATGCCACGAGGCGCGCGATGGCGTCGGCGGGGATGGCAGAAGAACATCTCAGCTGGAGCACCTCGAGGGCGGGGCACACACGCGAGTTCGTGCCATTATATGTGAGCGCGGTGATGAGTCCGTGGTTGAGCCGAAGGATGCTTGGAAGGAAGGACATTGTCTTCAGGCGATGGAGTTGTTCCAGACACGACAAGACCACAGAATCGGGGATGTCGACTCGGTCCAGGCACACGCTCTCGAGCGTATCGGCACAGCGCATCAAAAAGGGTAGAAATTCTGTTTGACCAGTGAAACTGCCTAGCGCGAGGCTGACGTTCCGAACGTCGAAATGACGGAGTCGGGGCATGTGAATAGCATCGAAAAAGTGGGAGAGGTAGGGCGTTTGAGTGTAGACATTTACTTTGAACGTCTGGACATAAGGAAGGGTCACGGACTCGGTACGTGGGAGATCAATACCGGCAATTAGAGCACCGATACCGAGATAGAGCGTGGTGAGATTGGGACAGAGAGTAAGCATTTGGAGATAGTCGCTGTGGACAGGATTCCAAAAAGAGCTTGCCTGGTACTCGAGATTTAGATGCAGAAGCTGGGCCCATGGCATCTCAAAATCGCGGAGATCAAGACTACACCAGGAGAGACTCAAACTTTTCAGATTGGGTGCAGAGTGCAACACGATCGGTGGCGGATTTTCGCTCGTAGGGAGCGGATTGGTGTTTTGGAGTTCCAAGTGTTGAAGGTACGGCAGGGGACACTGGGTGAATGTCAAAAGGGAGCTGAGAGAGCGCGGTGAGAAATGCAGGGAGAGGTCTTTCAGCCGAGAACTGAGGGTGAGAATCTCTTTGTCGAGAAGCATGAGCGCATCCCATGGAATAGGGGACCCTTTGGCGTGATTGACGAAGAGGGATATTGGGAGCGCCTTCGAACGGGAAAGCCACATGTGCATTGCATAGCTCTTGGATTGCACGAGGGCGTTCCAATCTTTGGTGCCGGGAGGCAAGTCGAGATGTAACGTAGTCCACAAGCATGGAAGGGAGAGCAGAAGGTGCCGCCAAGAACGGCAGACGTGGCCGAGTAATAGTGGAGCCATCCGAGGATCGGCTTTCGGGGACGCATGGTCCAAAATGCAATGTTCAAAGACACTGGCCATGATGTCCGTGGGCATGCGACGCACGGGAGACAAAAGAGCCTCCAGTTCTTGGACGACGACCTTGACTTGGTCGCGTTGCTGTTCGAGACGGAGTACCTGGGCACGAACACGTTCGATCTCGATGGAAAAGGTGGCTAGCTTGGCCTTGCGCTCTTTCAACAGCCGATGGACGTGTTGTGCGTCCGCCGGAGAAGGAGCCGCGTTTGTACGGAAGAGCTGGGAGATTGACGGCTACGCACTGTCAGTGAAGCTCGTAGGATGCATAGAGGTGACGCGCGGACGCACAGGTACTCTGGGATCCATGAGCTCTGTGCAAACAGGCGAGGAGAGGAGAGACATGGTGTGGAGAAAGGAGAGATGGATCGCGGAGGACCACTGCCGGGAGGTAGAGGTGGGAATGGGTGGAGTGGAATCCCAACCGTCTCACCCTGGATATTTGGGCGTCCTCGAGGCACGAAATGAACGGGGTTCCAGCAACCGCATCGGGCGGGGGGTTTCAGTTGGCGTGACAGATGCAGTCCCAGGGTTCGCATGAGTTCTTGCCGTCGAGCGACTCACACAGCTTCCAGAAGAGGACATCCCCGGACGGTGGCGCTCAGGTCTGCTCGTCCCTGCGACATCTGGCCGTAGCGAGCACTGTTGGAATGGCCTGTCGAGACGGACGAGCAATTGGTTCGAGGGTGTCACGGTCTTGCTGCGAACCTGCAGATGACGTACAGTGCTGCGCTGGCACTTTGTCAAGGTGTCATATGACCCATGCCCTGGGGCCTGCAGGCAACTTGCGTACGTGCTGGACGCCCAGGATGCCATAATAGTCACAGGCCATTGAATCAAAGTGCCCATTTAGAGTGCCAGCGTCCAGAATGGCGAGCACGGGGACAGTGCTACGGTATTTATTAACTTTGTGGCTGACGCTCAGCCGGAGCTTGGGGCGCAAACAGCAGGTCGCAGCCACGCCCACATTGCTCGCCGTTCACCATGTCTGACCTGCCGTCGACCCGCCACACCCTGTTGGGATGGCAGAGCGTCAGTTTGGTCTTATTATTTCTCAAAGCCGTTGCAAAACACGGTCAAACAATTGCTATCACGCTCGCTAGCCTTGTCTGGCCAGGCGTACGCGCGTCGCGGTCGGTCCCTCCTCATACGCTCAGATCGCCCTCCTCATCACCACCAAAAGACGTACACCACCTCTGACAATGCCGCCATCCATTCCGGACTTTTCTGCCCCCCCACCCAAGCTTGTCCTCGACCAATTCATCGCAAAGGCACTCTCGTCGACACCCCCCGATCTCCATCCGTTTTTCGAGGCGTTCAGGAGTCTGTATACGCGCAAGTAATGCACACCTGCTTGCCGCAGGGGACAGCACTCATCTCGACTGGCAGACTATGGCACCAGCTCACGCTCAAGCTCTTCGAGCTCTTCGATCACCCCCTTTCAAAGCCGTGCCGCGTGGTCGTCTTCCAGCAGTTCGTGAGGGACTTTGAGTCTAAATTGAACCAGCAGAAACTCGTGGAACTGGGAACCCGCGTCTCGAAGGAGATAACCAGTGCGTTCCGATTCCTGCTAGTCCCTTCCATTCGATTCATTCCGTCGCCAAGATCCACAAGCACAGCTTGGATTTCTGAGTGCGCTGCTGTCACGGATTGACGCCGACAAGTCTAAAGAAGCATACGTGCTGTTGCTGGCAAACATTGCGCATGCCAAACTAGTGTACGGGGATTTGGAAGGTACAAAGAAGGACATGGACGCGGCTTGGAAAACGCTCGATCAGCTCGAGGGTGTGGATAATGCTGTGAACGCATCTTATTATCGGGTCGCTGCGGACTACTACAAGGTGATATGGAACACGGAGAAGGTTCCAGCGGGCCATGGTGCTGACGCAGTCGGGATTGCAGGCAAAAGCGGAATATGCCCCGTATTACAAGCACTCGTTGCTGTATCTGGCATGTGTTGATGTGGGGACGGACCTCACGGCAGAGCAACGTTTGTTGCGCGCGCACGACCTTGGCATCTCGGCGTTCCTCGGGGAGAGCATCTACAACTTTGGGGAACTGGTGGGTTATTCCTGTGATTTGAAAACGACTGACGCGAAAGCGAGAGCGCGAGGTGGAACGATGCTAACGATGAGCTCGTCCGTGCTAGCTGATGCATCCGATACTGGACGCGCTGGACAACACGCAGTATGATTGGATCAAGAAGCTGCTGTTTACATTCAACGAAGGAAACATTGGCAAATTCGAAGCACTGGCACCGCTGTTTCCGCAGGAGGTGCGTGATGGGTGCGGAGAGCCGTGTCAAATGAGAGAAGCTGAGAGCGGATTAGCCCATTCTGGAACAAAACTACCCGTTTCTTCGCCAGAAGATCTGTCTGATGGCGCTTATAGAATCAGTGTTCAAACGGAGTGCCAACGACCGGACGATGACGTTCCAAACGATCGCCGAGGAGACGCGATTGGCGATAGATGAGGTAGAACATTTGATCATGAAGGCACTGAGGTGAGCACAAACGGAGGAAGCGGAGGGGGCGTGTTGCTGATAATCAAGCGCGTGCAGCCTCAAGTTGATACGAGGTACACTGGACCAGGTGGATGAGAAGGCACACATAACGTGGGTGCAGCCGCGTGTGCTGTCACGGGCACAGATTGGGGAGCTTGCTGGACGACTGGACGTGTGGATAGAACGGCTTGGCCGCGTGCAGGCGCGGATGGCGCCACAACTGTCGGGCACGGCGTAGACACGACCCACCCGTGGCAGTGCTAGACATAACAAAATAAAATAATCCGAGAAACATACATATCGTCCTCTCCGCCTGATTATCTGCAATGTCTGACGACACCCCCTCCTCCTCCCCCGCATCCCACACCAAGCCCCGTCGCGTCTCCCTCGCCCTGCCCCCCTCGCCCCGCCTCGTCCCCGCCTGGTCGTTCCGCGACGACACCGGCATCCCCGACTCCACCATGCCCGAACGCAAGGGCAAGGTCCGCAGGATCGCGGACGACCCTCTCCGCGACAAGCAGGACGGCTTCGTCATCCAGAAGAAACAGCGCAAAAAATGGACCGACGAGGAGACCCAGATGCTCGTCGACGGCTGCAACACGGTGCGTACCCCGCGTCGCCCCCTCCACACCACTCATCCCCGCGACACGCACAGTGGGGCGTCGGCAACTGGAAGGCCATCCTCAAGGATCCAAAACTCAAGTTTGACAACCGCTCCCCGGTCGATCTCAAGGACCGGTGCGTCTCTGCCCCGCTCCGCCGCCCGTCCCTCATCCCCCACAGGTTCCGCACCTACTTTCCCGACGCGTACAAGGAGCACTACCCCAACGCAAAGACCCATCTCTCCAGCAAGGTCCGCTCCACCCTCCCCGACGGCCGTTCCATCTTCGAAAAGACCCGCTCCAAAAAGCGCCGTCCCTTTACCGAAGAGGAGGACCGCGCACTCAAGGCCGGCTACGAGAAGCACGGTACGGTATGGGCCACCATCGTCAAGGACCCCATCTTCCAGGAGCAGAATCGTCGATCCACCGACCTCCGCGATCGATTTCGCAACGCTTTCCCTGAGCTCTACCAGGCTGCGGGCTACAAGCCACGCAACGCCCCAAAGAAGAAGAAGGAGGGCGGTGTCCATCTTCCCGTGCGCGCAGCAACAGACGATCAGCTCCCCTGCACAACGTCACACATTGGCCCAACTCGTCAGAAGCGTGCTTCCAGATTACTCAGAGGCGGTACCAAGAGCGTACCAGAGAGTGCCACCTGCTCAGAAGACGAGGACAGCTCTACCGGCGAAGAAGATTCTTCCCGCAGGCTCTTCAGGTGCCCTCCTATCACGACGGAGACGTGTCCCCAAGACGAGCAACCCCCATCGGCCGAGTCCTTCACCGAGATGGACATGGAGACAATCGACCCTTTATCCGAACCCCTCTCCATTCCTGATTTCATGCCCAGCGCGACACATTCTCTCTCAGAACTGACCGACTCGTCCCACTCACAGAGCACCTGGTCCAGCATCGACACGCCAATCCACTCCAGCAGCTGGTCAGCCAACGCCGGTTCCCCAACATCGTCGCATATATCCTCGTCCGACTTCCCCTTGAGTCACTCTCCTTTTATGCGTCGCATGCCCACTATCGGCAAGTCCCCTTGGGGCGCGCAGGACTGGTTCTCTGCGAATCCCCGGCTCGACACGTCTACCTTTTCCAGCAGCGGCTCTTCTTTTGCTGACGGCCTCTCCCCAGCACCGTCGTCCCCCTTTTCCTTTCATCACCTCAACCACGGCGTCATGGATCGGTACGACTTATTTCCGACCTCGTTTCACGACTTTGCCTCTGAGACTGGCGTTGGAGACACCCACTCCACCTTTTCTGACCCCGAGATGTTCCCCAGCAGTACGTTTAGGGGCTTCACCCATTCCAGCTACGCCGGCGACCTTATCTTTGGTGCGCGCACGCACCAACCACAGTCGTATTATGTCCCTGGTGTCGGCTTCGATACGCCTGGCCTCGGGCTCTCAGGAATGCAGCCACCCTCTGGCGTGCACTCTATGCAGATCCACACGCCCGCACTCCCTGGCATTGACGAAATCGAGCTGGCGTCGATTACGCTCAACGATCAGGTTGAAGTCCCCGCGTCCACCTCCACCAGTGAGGTCGGCATTCAGAAAGACGACACGGAGACGTCTATGAATATCGCGTCCACGCTCGAGTTGTTTGCCATCGCTCCCCACCACATGGAGGACATGGTTGATTTGGCACACTCGACGCCGCCTGCGACGCCACTCACGACAGCTCGGCCCATGCGCCCTCTATTACACGTTCATTCGTCCGTATCACACGGCCGATCCATATCTGTGCCGCCGTCTGAGCCACGTTCCACGATGACACGTTCGACACAGGTTCAGACGCACTCGCAGCCCGTCATTACAACCACGCGCTCGCTGCCCTTTTTCGACGGACTGCATCACCACACCTCAGAGTCTGCCGCATTGCATGCCACAGATGTCCCCGATTTGTGGAAGCCACCAAGTTCGAGCGATTTCCATAATCTGCCGTTCTTAGACCTGCATTATTACAGTGGCAGTCATTCCACGGACGGCCACCACGACACGAGTTCCGGCGCCACAGACACCTCAAGGCAGGGCCAAGCACTCGATTTGGCACGGTCAAGCATGTCTCTGCGGTCCGCGCCAGCGACGGCGCCGTACTCTTCGGTGGCTCAAGCGCTCCAAACAGCGCAGGCATTGCTGGTGGAGACGGCCCCAGAAGTGAGTGCAAGTACAGGTACAGGTACGCGCCAGCCGCACCAGCGGGGCATGAGCTTTGTCTCGCCGCAAGACCTACAGTTGCGCAAGGTGAACGACAACAAGCGCAAGCGAGCCAGTTGGGACGGAGGTGCGTTTTAATGGCGCATCTCTTGCCTTGCTGTCTTTCGTTTGTTTCTGCATCCCGTGCATGTGGATCTCGATTATTTTACCCGTCAAAAACCCGTGCATTCGTCGTCCTGCCAACATCGTTGTCATTGGTCCGTGGCTTCTCAAACCGCTGCATTCGCATTCGTATCTGTTACACCGGCGCCGCCTTTTCTGTTCCCGTTTAATCGTTTTCACTCGCATCGCTATCCATCATGTTTTGTGCCGCCGTTATCAAATCATGCGCGACACCTTCTCTTGCATCCACCCACACGCATTTTCCATTTCTCTATTTCTATCTCTTTTCTTTTTTCCTTTCCGCGACGTTGCGGTATGAAATTATGCATTATAATCGCATCAGTATACGCAGTACGCCCATAGTCTTGCCGTCGCTGGCGGCGTGCCTTTTTTTTTTTACCATGACCACACTTCGTTTTCGTAGCACTCGCAGAGCTAGTACTTGTTATGTAGGATAGGCCTCGACGGCCGTCCTCGCCCGTAACTAAAGTTTGATATGGTAAACGTGGTAAAATTTCGACGGGGTCTGCAGGCAAGGTTCGGTGCCTCGTGTGCTGGTGCGGCCACCGGGCTTGTATGTATCGGATGCTTCCGCTGTCTTTGGGGCGAGTTGTGCTGACCGTCATCACGGCAGTGTGAGATCTGCAGCCCCAATCCCAGCAGGAATGCCATGTGCACGTGCGTCATGCCGGGTAGGTCTCCCCTTCTTCTTTTGTCAGGTGGGGGACGCTGGATACGTTGGTACGGTTCGATCCGGGTCGTTCATGCTTGTTCCAGCCTCCACGATACACCGAGCGAAAACTTGGAGATCTGCGGGAGAAAAAAAAAAGTTTCAGAATTGGAAAATGGGGTCCGTGACGGGCCAATCAACGTTGTGAGTGCTGCAGGACAAGACAACGTGAAGCAGATGGATCATGGGCGCACCCGATATGACGATATGGGTTCCCCCCAAAAAACAGACCGAGGATGATTCGGGGGGAGCGATATCATCCGAGCTCAGCGTGTTTCCGTGCGGGCCCCTGCCTCGAGGTCGTTGACTCGGAGATCTCCCTCGCACGTCCCCTTTCTTGTGTGATCGAGGGGACAGAGAGTGCACGAGTGTAGGCCGCTCCGAGCTGCAGGACCCGGCACGTCAATGGCTGGCGACCCCCTCAGCGAGTTCTGGTGCATACAGGACCCTATTGTCTCTTGTCACACGACCGTTCTGTGCCAGTGCCGGTAGTGCGTGCACAGCGCAGTGCGGCGCGCACGTACACGCGGCATCACAACGAGGCCGGTGTCTTGTCGTCGTCGCGTTTTGCGTCTTGAGCGTCCAACAACATCAGCTCGACGATAATCGATCGATAAGTGGCCTCTCGCCACGGGCGCTTTGACTTTCTTCTCGACCGTTCGACAGCCTTCTTCGTTTGGGCGTTCGGCGAGGCTCGGATTCTGTACCAACTTATCAGGTGGGGACGCCACACAGCGGTTGGTCGGGCAGATCTAGTTTCTTCTACCCCTGCCCACAACCGTTTCTTTGCATGGTGGGATAGGAATCGAATCGTCACGCCCGAGGATCGCACGCACGTTGGAGTCAAGCCTCGCCTAAGCAAGATATGTGCAGTACATTGCGTGATACACCGATAAAAAAACAGTGGTTGGTAGATAAAAATAATGACGTCTACGAGGCAGGATGCCTCGAAGGTCCCGCTTCCGCATTGACAAACTCCCGTCTGACCGGAACGGGGGCGGGTCGTGTATCCACGGAACGCGGTACTTCCGCAGCACGGGCGTCCGGTGGCAAAAGTAGATCGATATCCTCAAACATGTGCGGGAACAGGATCGCCAGCATGTCGTTCACCCTAGTCCGTCATAAAGTCACCAAGGGCAGAAAGTGCAGAGAGAAGCTGCGCACTTGAAGATAAAATCGCCCTTTTGAGCGGGCTGCCCCCTCTTACCTGGTTTCGTTGGCGAGTCGATCAGATTCTTCGAGTCCATCGCAAACGAGGTCACGTCGAGGGATCCAGCCGAGTTGTCCTTGGTGTAGAGGGATAGGCCCTGTCTGGCAGCAAGGTCGAGGATGTTCTTCTCCACGGTGTCTGCGAGCTCGTTCAATCCTCTTGCTACGTCATGCGGCACACCAAACGTACCCTCGGCATAGTAACAAAATACTGGTTCCGTAGATGAGAATTTACGAGAACGAGTGCCATTGGGACCGCAACATACCTTCAGTCGCCCTCGTTTGGCCCAGCCGGTCAATTCGTGCAATGGCTAGTTTTTACTCAGCGACAACCCAACGCAGACAAACACGAGGTCACCTTGCACTTCGAAGCCGTGATTTACGACACTCTCCAAAAGGAATACGCGAGAAGCGCAGGTTACGTTCAGCCCAGCATTGTCACGTTCTCTTTGCAGACGTTGAGTAGGGATCATGTCGAGTCACCATCTACATACCCGTGCAAGAGAAGAACTTGAAGCTCTGGATCAATTCTGAATCTTTTCGCCCCACCAACCTTTTCTTTTCCTTGGTTCTGGTCGAGCCGTACGCAGGGTATACCTGAGGCGGTCTGGGTAAGTATCGTGGTTCCCACACAGCCTTTGGACTTGCCATTGGCGTGAAGGGCATGCTCGACAACTTGGGGACACAGTCAGTAGCAAAGCTCCCTTGCAGACCAACGCCGACAAACTCACTCGTCAGTGAATCAGCCCATGCAGAAAAAACAATACTCTTGGCGCCAGGGTCTACAAGTTGGATGTGTAGCAGGTGTCGGATGAGTGTCTGAATCTTGCTTCCATAGCTTCCTCTTGATTCCATCGTTTGGATGTCTGTAAATAAAGCGGGGTCTTCGATGGCAGTCTATAAGGGTCTGCTGTGCGTGGGTTTCATAGTCTCATCTCACCAATCATGTTGTAGTGGATTTCCCGATAAGAGACAGGAACTAGCTCTCCCTCGTTCAACACGGTCTTCGGTAGGGGCGGCCGATCTTCCTTGGTAGTGAAGCGTTGCAGTTGCCTGGGATTGATGGGAGCCCTACGAGGAATGTTTAATTGGTGACCAGAAGTGGCTGGATTCAGCATACCGGCACACGGGACAAGCTCTTCCATGGCCACGAGCAATCCACGCCTTCAAGCATCCCTTTGTGTGGTCCAAGCAGTCTGCCAACCACTCCAAGAAAGAGTTACCAACGTACCTCACAGAATATATGAGCGCTTATAAAATGTCAGCAAGTGTTCCTCCCGAAGAAACAAACCTCTTACCATTGCGTGATGAACCCCCGCAAAAATGTGCACCGACACAGAATACACAAAGCGTCGTCGTCGCTTGTGTACGACCCATCCGTAGCGAGGTGTTCCAGATATCGCTGTCGTGCGCGCCCCGTATTAATCTTGCGCTCGAGATTGACATTGTCGAGATTTATCGCTTTAATGGCATCGGCAAGAGAGCCTTCCCATCTGACTTCTGTCACGGTGTCGGAAATTTCTTGGAGTTGTCGGAAGTAACTGGCTACATGTTAAAGGACGAGTTGCGCAAAGAAAAAAACAAGCACAAACCTAACACGAAGGTTGAAGACTTTTCGTAGTTCAGCAAGGTCCTCAGTAAGCTTGTCCGTAAGTTCCTCTGGCACGAAGATAACGGTACACGTTAGCATCACATTGCGAGACAAGGAATGGCTTACGGAGGCTGGCAATCAGCGCTCGCAACCTCGAGGCGCCATATCTAGCTATGATCTTCTCTGGATCGTTCTCCTTCGGAATTCCAGCAGCGACAGTGGAGAGGTCCACCATCACGGATTTCAGGGCGCGTTCAGTCAACTGGAGCTCTTTACGTTGCTCCAATAGCTGCCCATATAGTACCTCATGCTGAGGCTGTACTTCAGCGCCGTCTGAAATCTCCAGGCTCTGTTGCGTCCGGGAATCTGCCTGGGCAGCAGCTTGCGTATTTCGCGTCTTTTTTTCTCTCCCTTCATGCGCTGCAAGGATTGTTCGCGAGGCCAAGACTGTCTCCCTACGGTCATCGAGAAGGGTAGCATAGGCCTGCAAGTAGACCTCTGCCTCGGACTGCGTGTCCACTGTACGGGCATACTCCTCTCCGTCGGCCGGTTCATCAGCAGAGCTGAGTCTTCGGGTGAGCAGTTCAACGACCTTGGCACGCCACTGCCAGAGCAGAGCGGATTGTTCGTTGAGCACGCCTTCGATGATCTCGTTCGCTTCTTCGAACTAAGAAGGCACATAAAATGAAATGCAAGAATATTCCAAACAGTGGCGCTCACCAAATGCGTAGACCTGATGCCGCCGCCATTCATGAAAGGTAGAGCAATTTGCAATGCCCGTTCCGTCACCTGCTTCTTCGTCGTGGCAGCGCTCAGCTTTCGCATAACCCGGTTCGCTGCTTCTTCCGTAGCTAACCAACCATAGCCTTCAGTCCCAGTCCGTGTTACATACGACAAACTCACTCTTGAGCAAGTTCTTCCGCAGGCTTTCTGCTTCTGCATACGCCGCGTCTTCCTTCTCCGAATATGAAGATCCAAGGACGTGGTAAACACCTCCCTGCAAGAACTTGACCCTATGAAGCGCCATGAGACATTCTCGCAGACGGGCTTGTAAGGCAGTTCGCTTGGCTCGGTGGTCCTCGCCAGCCGACGTTAGATCCCTATCTTCAACATCTCCATCATCGTCGGAATCAACATCAGCTTCGGAACCTATCCGCGCCAGGGAATCGCGCTCGAATTCTCTTCTCTTCCCCTTATCAATTTCCTCGACGTGTTGATCTCCGTGAGATTTTGTTTTCCTCGTATCATTTGCGAGAGTCTGGCGCTTCGCATTGTGTTGCGCTGCGAGGGCCCTGATTTCGTTGATGAGCTCACTGACCTCTGCTTCTCCAGTGAGTAAATATTCGAGAGCACGCTGGTACCGGTCAAGATCGTCCGAACAATGCTGCTTGAGTTGAGCGAGACGCGTCAATGCTAAAACCTAGATAGTTGAGAGAACGAGTGCGTATGCGGCGGCAGGATTCATGACCGGAGCAAGGTGCTCACCTTCGCTTTGCGATCGTCTGACAGGTTTCTCCAATTCTGCTCTTTCATTGACTACGAAATCACGGTTCAACACGATTCAACTCGGATATAAAGGGTTTGTGTACCTCCAGCACGTCACCAATGCTTTTCAAGGCGCCTGGCTTGTTCACCTTATCACCCTGCTTCGGCAGTTGTCCGACCTGCACCGCGCCGGATCTCAAAATTGGCGCGACTGTACGAGAAATACGACAAGGACTTACTTGAGGATGCGTACATATTCCCCTCAATCTTCTCAGTGCGTTTCTCAAGATACTTGCATCCACTTCCCACCCTTCGTATGCTGCTACCCCACGTGCATCCAGCCCAAGTTCGGCAAGTACCTCTTCTAGAGCCTGGTCATAAACCTTTCAAGTCCTATGAATATAGCGATACGTCATAGACCCAAAGACAACTTACATGTCGTTCGACTCGTCCAAGTTCGATGCCCACCAAATATCGCTGTTGCGGAGGTATCGTCAATTCGTTCTGAACAGAAGATTTCAACGTCCTATATTATATACCAAATAAGTAGTGGACCCTTGATTCTGAGGATAAGAGGGCCAACCTGACAGAATATTTTCGGAACAATGAGACAAACAGATCCTTGAACCCGGACTGTACAATTCTGTCCCACATCCGCCTAGGCGCCACAAGGTCATCGATGCGCAAGAATCGAAGAATACCAATCAAGTCTGAGACCTGGGACAGCACCGGGGTTCCGGAGACGGCGAAGGAAGACAAACGGGGAATAAGGGAGACCATCTCTCTAGAATTGCAGACATCAGCCTGCCGGGCGAACCGCACAGAAAAGTAGAAGAGGTAGAAACAACGAACTCAGATTTGC
>JBBPLV010000091.1:0-38524 GCA_038089975.1 Boletellus ananiceps | reverse complement strand
TCCGCTCTTTTCATCAAAGCCATCTCCGATCACAAGTTCTTTAGCCTTTTGCACCAGTAGGGCGACAAACTTGTCGTAGATTGAATCCTGCGCATACAAACGAGATCCTGCTGTGCAATCTTGGCCAGTATTGTAAAGAATACCGAGGCATGCCCAATTGGCTGCCTGGTCAAGATCCGCGGACTCGAAGATAAGGTGGGGAGACTTTCCGCCGAGCTCCAGGGATACCTATTGGCATGGTTTGAATACACCGTCCTGGTGTCTATTGCCACGCGGGAGAGGCATGTAAACAAACCTTTTTCAAATTACTCTTTGCCGCAGCTTCCAAAACTTTGCGGCCGGTCACGGTGGATCCAGTAAATGCCACTTTATCAACATCTCTATGGGCCGAAAGTGCAGCACCACCAACGGGCCCTAGGGAAGGAACAGTGTTTACTACACCGGGGGGGAATCTGACCGGTGGAAATGAATGATTTACATATAAAGACAATAAAGTTTAGGGCCCGCTTACCCAGCCTCGGCGATGAGCTTGGATAACAAGAGTGCGGTGAGCGGAGTTAGCTCGGAAGGCTTCATGATGATTGTGCATCCACATGCGAGTGCCGGAGCTACCTTCCAGGCCCTGATATGAATTGGGTAACCATGATACTTTATGCAATGTGCGAACAGGCCTACCACATATTGATGGGGTAGTTCCAGGGAATGCTGTACTGAATGAAAAGAGCCCAAGGCGGGACGAAAGAACGAGTGCATACATTTGTCCACAAACACCGATTGGATCGTGTCTGGTGAAGGCGAATTTCTTTTTGTTGTCAATCTCTATCGTCTGATGTGTATGGAAGAGTAAGTGGGAGCCAGCGAACGACTGCAAGAATCACCTCGCCAGTGATTTTGTCTGCCCAGCCGGCATAATAGCGCAGACACTGGATACTGTCACCGATATCAAAGTCCCTGTCAAGACGTGTCAAAGGGGATGACGAGTCTCAAGCCCGCATTATTACCTAGCTATTTTGACCGGTTTCCCGTTGTTCAGACTCTCGACTTCCGCGAGGATTTGCTGGTCTCTTTCGATGAGGTCCGCGAGCTTGTTGAGCAGGCGGGAGCGCTCGAAGCCCGTGACGTTCTTCCCCCAGGTAGTGTTGAAAGCGTTGCGGGCGGACGCAACGGCGACATCAATGTCTTTCTCGGAACCTTGGGCAGGACGGGATCAAGGCGGGAAGCTGTCGCGTTGCGTGCAAAGGGCATACCTGCGACGACGGAGCAGATCGCTTGCTCGGTGGCGGGATTGATCGCGCTGTCATCGCCGTGAGTGGGTTAGAGATAAGGAGCGGGACAAGGTGCGGACTGGATGCGTTCCTGCGAGTCCACAGAGGGCACGAACTCGTTGTTGATGAAGAGACCCGTCGGTAACTCAACCTCGCGCTGCGTGGCGGGGACGACGATTTTCGTGGAGAGCGCCATCCGAGTCCAAGAGGGGCCGATCAGACCGCCGTCGTTTATAACGGCCCCGTTTTCTCACGCACTCCGACCCGCGCCTTCTCCCCACCGTCATCATGCTCGCCCGCCTCCGCCTCCACTCCCAAGCCCCCCGTCTCCGCACCGCCGCCCCCGTGCGCTATGCTCATGGTCATGGCGAGTACCACGTATGCCTCCCTGCTCTTTCCAGACCCCCTCGTCATGCGTTCGTCCCCAATCCAGCATCTTCCCTTTGCCTTCCCGGGCAAAAAACGCGCCGCGTTTGGCATCAAGCTTTCCCTCTTCCTCATTTCCGGTTTCAGCATTCCTTTTGCCGCCGCCGCATTCCAGCTGTAAGGCCTCCACCTTCGCCTCCCCGCCCTACTCAACGATGCGTTACAGAAAAAAATCTGGTGCTGCTTAGGCCTTATTTTTGCTGAGTAGTAGACATTCCATTGATTCCCTTGTACAAGCGTTGCCAGAAACCAACCGAGTTAGTTCACACTCCATTTCCGCCCTCCACCCCCACGAGCTCCGTCTTCACGCGTGGTTGAGCCCCTTTGTTTGACCGTCGGCTTTCCCGACAATCGCACGTCCTCGATAACAACTCAGGGTTGCACTGCAGTGCATCCAGCGCAAGCACCGAGGCCGCACGTCCTGCAGCCTGCGCCGTGGCACCCACCGCGCTAGCCAAGGTAACTTGGTGAATGACGCCTGTGCGTTGCAAACGTAAGTGCCGTGACCTCCTTGTGGGGTTGGCTTACAATCACAGCGTGTTTCCTGCGTCAAATCATTTCGCTCCTTCACCAGCTCGAACTGCTGACACCCGTGTGACTGCAACAGCTCGAAAAGAATCTTCGTCGGATGATGAGATAACGTTTTCAATGTGATGTGTCGGTCATAGAACGGCCTGAGCACTTTCTCGAAAAATTTCTCCGCCCCGTCGATTATGAACCCATCGGAAACGTAAAGCGCCCCAAGGATTGATTCCACTATGTCTGAGAGTGCCTATGGTCGCACATTAGCCCGCTGCCTTCCATGACATAGTCTCCTGACTACCTTCGGTGGTTCAACCTGTAGCCAATGTTGCCTAGTCAGATTGTCCTCGACAGCTCCCTCCGCTTCGAGTTGTTTTGCTTCCATCTGCTGAGCATAGGTCTCGAATGTCGTCGCCAAAGCGTACGAATCAAAGTGAAGGTGCTTGTGCAATCCGTGCGACACACACACAGCAGCGAGAGTGGCATTGGACACCATCGCTCCCTAGAGTGCCATGAGCCGAAGGGTTAAGCCGGGACACCAGTCCGAGCCTACCTTAAGCATCGTCATCGCCCCCGGTGACAAATGGTCCTCGCGACGGAATATGTATCGCACTGTCACTGATGGTGCCAGCTAAGCGCCAAAACTCAGCCAACGAACGGACACGTACGGAAGTCGAGAATGGCGTCTCCAAGGAATTCTAACCTCTCATAACAAGTCGCATCGTAGCCCTCTATCGATGCGTGAGTCTGTAAATGTCACTAAGCATACGTGTGTAGCGTGGTAACATAATCAGGCCATTCACCAGTGCTTGGGCGAGGACATGAGGATGGCAGAAGTGGTGCCCGACGATTGCCTCCACAGCTTCCGTCGTGCCATGTCGAAGGGGCCGACTGGGGGTGGTGGGGATTGCAGCCGCCTTTCGGCGGAAATCCTGCCATTGCTGAATGAGGGGGATCGGCACCTGCAATGCTTTTGCAGCCTGGAGTGCACCATCCTGTCCCCCTGACATATACGCCGCTCCAATAATAGCCTCTGTGACATCCGCGATCGTCTGAGCAAACAGTGCCATCAGCATCAATATGTTTTCCAGTCAGCTGTTTCTCAGATACCTTGTCGCCCAGCCAATGGGTCGCTTCTTCCTCTCGTGTTTTTTTCTTTTTCTTGCTCACGTTACCCGCGTTCGCATCGTCGTCCTGGCTAGCTGGGTCTTGTTTGCCTCGCAACGCATCCGCCACAACACCAATTTCATCTCCGCTGCCTGCAGGGTCCGCTATAGTCGACAGGGATAGTGTATCGATGGCGAAATTTGGAGGATACCACAGCTTGTGGCTAAACGGTTTACTTTGGACATACTGCGGCAAACCGACCCGATCAGCGCTCTGCATCAACGCCTTGTTACTGATGATGCGTTGGCGTGCGGCGTGCAAGGCGCCCTCGTGCTGTGCTGGGTTGTTAACAAAAACGTAGACGGATGCAAGATATTTCAAAAATGAATCCCCTGCGACAAGTGTGAATTAAATTGCAAAAGGGTTGTGCGAGTAATATCAGACCGAAAAATTCCAGTCTTTCATAATTAGCTTCGAATCCTGCGGAAGGCGTGGAGATAGAGGACAACAGGAGGTTCTCATTGATTGAATAACCAAGTAGGTTGGCATTGAGCTCGTGAACAATCAAAAAGTCTTCTATCCGCTTCGTAATGGAAGGAAGAAGGAGCGCGGTCCGAAAGGTGCTGTACAATAACGTCAGTATTCGGGAGCGGCACACAGCTGTCAAAATTGAGTTCGTCACCTTGCAGGAATAGTAAACTTGACACTCAGCTCCGGTATCAAATCTGGGAGAATGTCAGCATCCCGGTGTTGTCAGGGCTAAATCACACGTACATTTGACGGCCGCTTTGGCTGGTTCTGTGGCGGCGGCCTTGGTGGTCGGATTGAGGTGATTCCCAGTCATGGCAACCCCAGACACTTCTATAATGGGCTGCGAGTAATCCGTTAAGCCTTCGCAACATTTCCGCCGAGCCTTGCAGTATTCAATCAGGTTCGTATATCCTGCCTCTCGCTCGGGGAACTATGAGCACACAACGAGGGTGATTTTTTTTCCACGTACTGGGCTGTCCTCAGGTTTGCTCAAGGGGGTCAAGTCTTGTCGGAGGCGTGCAACGTAATACCGTCGGGTGAATTCGACCGACCGATCCTGTACGACAAGATCATGCACTGCTTCCGAGGATGTGCGAAGCTTTGGCAGGTCGAATTTCACCATCCATGTCTTCCCAGCAAGCTCGATGGTATCCCATAATATGTAGTCTGCGAGACAGATCGAATTCCAGGATCGTGCGTCCATTTGTTCTGGAAGTTTGAGCGGTGCAACCATGTAAGCCATCTTTTCCAATGGACAAACGAGTGGTTTGTTCGAGATTGCTCGGCAAATCCTTATAGTGAACAAGTAAAGGGCTTCCAAGCGCTGTTCGTCCATTTCGAGAGGTGGCGCGCGGTGGCTTAGTACGGTCTCTGACGTCCCCGGGAAGAAGAGGCGAAAGGAAGGTATACACGGCAATGGTTGACGAGTCAAAAGCATGATTGGAGCGTAGTCTACACCCTCTCGGTCAACGTAGACAATGAAAGGGAATAAATAGCGTTTATAAAGACGGATGGAGTTCGACCAGAAATGCGACCGCTTGCGGGGGTAACAGCGGTTTCCGGACATTGTGTCTGCGGAAAGAGCCGCTGAACTAGGTGCATCAGAATCAAGGTCGTTCTGGGGTACCGGGAACAAATTGCTGTGAAATGCACCATGTTCGTATAGTTGTAGGCAAGCTTCATACGCAGCTGACCGGCGAGCATGAGTAGGCGTAAAACGACAAGGCCCAGTCACGTGCTTGATGGGCAGGCCAACCGGCAGGGTCACAGTACAAAACCATGCTTGCTGATTCTGAGGCACAGTCTGAGGAACAGAAACCTCTCCGGTAACCAGTAGTGGTGCGCCATGGACATCAGCTTTCTGCGCGATGGCAACGAAACGATAGAGGGCCTCGATAGCATCGTGTTCAAACAATCGTCTCCCTGTGACCGGGTCTTCGAAGGAAGGACACGAGGATGAGTCAGCATCGTCCCCGAACTGAAAGGGGGCCCGACGATCCACTGTGGGAGAGAGGGGAATGGGAACACCTCCATTATGAACGATTACCGGAATCCATTGTGCACTGAATGCTCCTTCAGCAAATCGTGTCAGCACCTGACGGTGCATATCATTGCCATTCTCCACCATGTGAACAAGGCGACTAGAGGGAAGGCATGCGTGAGCACACGCGTATGAGAACGAGAACCTGCTCTCGAAAGCATCGTATCTGGATAGGATCAGATATGTTTCACTACTGGGGAACACGGTCAGAAGCAAACCTTATAACAAGCAGGGCGGGTGGGACATCCAGATCTTCCAGCGTTTTTGTCAGGATCAGAAGGTTATACTTTCCAGCCTCAAAACTACGTCGTACGTCAGCCTGTGCACGGTTGAGTGATCGAAGGGCTGGTGAACAGACAACATATACCTGATGGTGAACGTCAGTCACAGGAAGGGTGCCGGTCACAGCGAGTGGACGCAGAAACTCCAAGCCATCGGTGATGACGCGTAGGATGTCAGCCATAATGATCGCAACACAGGTTTGCCGTACTACGCAAGGTCAGCGAAAGACAAACGTCGAGGTAGATGCCCACCCAAAATAATACCGCGGAAATCATCTCCACAAGGCCCATATGCTCTCAAAAGCTGGATCAATCGGAAGAATTTTGGGGCAAGGTTGAAACCTCGGGAAGATGAATTTGAATTCGGCATGGAAAAATCCCAGTTTTCAATAAGATTCCGAATCTCGCTTGCTCCCTTCCCTACAGGGTCATCGTCCTCACGCTCAGGGATCGCCTTGATCTCCTTCAGAGCGCGGCGCCAGACAAGATCACTACCACAGGGGCCCAACTCCCGCAACGTGCAATGCGCATCCCTGAACAAGGACTCATACATGCTCCCACTAGGTTCCAGTTGATGGATGTTTTGTGTGAGTTTGCTCTGCAGCTTTGTGAGAGTGGCTTCATATTGGACGACAACCTGCAAAGGGGGTAGCCTCTGTGGAACAGAATAAGCGGTCTCGGCAAGGAGTAAACGCTCCGTTCTTTCGATATCTGCACCAGTTATCGGTAAACTAAGCGCAAGGATTCTGGGCCTCACGAAGATGCTCGGACTGCAGCAAAACCACCCCAAGACATCAGTTAATGGTTGGCCTTCCCGCAGAGCCAGGTGAGCGTCGGTCACCACAAGGGCTGAAAAATGCGAAATTGTCCAGATCCCTCGAGTGATGTGGCTGAGCAATGTCTGCAGATGAAGTGTGAACATTGCAGGAAAGGTAGAATTCAGCCTACTTGCATCGACGGAGCATACAACGACCTGGTTTAAAGATTGATCTGGACTGTCTACGCGACGGTGACACGGGATGACCCTTAAGTGAGACTTATTGGCTATCTTCGCCGCTAACTCATCAATGTATGCATTGTCTCTAACCGACGCTGTGAGCATAGATGGCGGTGATTTGGGAAAATGGCTTACAGGACTACGACAACGGATAATTGTTCACAAGAAGAGTTGTTATTGGGGAACGCAGCCAGGCTCTTGGTAACCCACAACAAAAATTTGGAAGATAAATCGATAATGTCTACACATGGTATCAGTCAAGGAGAAAGGTTAGACGTAAATAATACGATACCATCAGAATGACTGTATATAACGATCACTGAAGAACGGTCACAAAGACACTTTGAAATCCCTTGAGGACTTACTATTGCGAGTCATCGTAAGCTCAAGCAAGTTGTCCATGGGGGCGAAGATGACATTGCCGGATGAATGTTTTTGGTGCGCTGTACGCAAAGCGGGCATTTTTGCTCTCTTTGAAGGCCGAACGGAATCTGTGTCACAATGATCGTGATGACTTGGGTGTCCTGTGCGTTTCAAAGGGACTGTGTTTGAATCACTGGCATCCGAGGTATGACCAACAGAAGACGTTTCAAGGGAAGTAATATGACCATCGACACTATCGACGTCAATTCTCCCTGGTTCTTGAGATTGAGGAAGTAGTAAACCATCCCTCCAGACCTTGAGCATGGATGTCAAGGGTGAATGTTGAATAAGAAGCTGTTTGGGCTGCTGCTACAGACGGTCCAGCCCCCACATTACTAATACTGACAAGACTCGAACAGGGACTTCCATGACGGTGTAGCTTGCTCGGTGTGTCTCCCCGGTGACATGGTAAACAATGCCTCGATAATACATTCTCTTGCGGAGCAACTCGCTTCAGAACCCCCCTCACTGAAGCCCATACCACGGCATCGACTTAGCTCCGAGTTCTGTCTTCCTGCGCGGCTCCCATCTACAGGTGCGCACGGTTGTTTGTCCGCTCACATTATCGCCAACGTTTCTCAAGCTTTCTTGCAGCGTGAAGCCAGCCAGGCTGCTCCTCAAGCCATCCTCCGCCAGTTACGCCGTAGTCCCACACCACCATCGAGTCCTCCACCGTCCGATGAGCCCGGGGATACCCCAGCACGCGAAAGACGAGACAGTATCTCGCCATCTGCCTCTCCGACATCTCCAACTATGCCGTCGAGTTGGAGCATCAGCATACCGAGGTTAAGCTCTACCAAGACATGGAAAGAACCTCAGGTATGCGTCCCATCCCCCCTGTACCTTGAATCCTTTACTGATGGGGTTGACAGCCGTTTGAAGTATTCAGAGCTATTGAGCGTAAAGACATCATGTTCCTTATGGAGATTCGAGATAGGGCATTTCCGGTCAGTTCCTATGGCTCGTGGAAGAAATGACTTATCAAGCAACGCATAGCTTCTCCTACGTAAAACGGGCGACGCCACCCCCCTCCTCCACGCGATGCGAATTGGTCAATCACACAAGGACGTGGCGATAGTCCTTCTCGGTGCTTTCTCGCGTTGGATAAACCATCTTGATGACAACGAAGTACATCTGCCAAAGACTCGGATTATCTTGAAAGCCCTAAGTATGAAAGACAAACTCCATCGTCTTGAGTATTCACTGAGCACTAGGAACGAACCTCAAGCTTGCGATCGACTATGGCCTGTACAAATCACAGAGCGACCTAATAGCTTCCTTTCTACAGACTTTAGTTATGAGCGAAGGCGACAAGTGGATACGAGCCCAAGTGTCGGCTGTTTCGCTTGCGTTACGGTCAGGTACAGCTGGTAAACCCGTCAATACAGCCTCTGCCGCAGTACGAAAGTTTGCGACCAAGGAACTGAGCAAAGCCGATGCAATAGCTTCCCTTGAGGACTAGTGAGTAGAAGGCGTATTCCGCCAGGATCTGATGTTTGAAGATTTCTTTTCCTCTAGCGTGGCAAATGCTACTGCCGACCTGCTGTTGCTAAGTGCTTGGTCAATGACGCTTGAAACTGTTGATGGCGAACCGATACCAGTAAATATTACATCGAAAGCTCTCTGGTGCAAGACTCACGTCGCTTAGTTTTATTACTTTGCACGGGATGACAGGGCTTTCAAAGCATTTGCTGATCGCATTGACACTTACCGCGATGCAATTCATCGCCATGCGAGCCGCCGTTTGAAGTGGCAATTGCGGGTGCTACGTCAAGTTTTCGAAGGCCGTAATACGACCTATTCTGTTTGTGCAATGGAATATTTTTATGCTACACACTGACACAGCGTAATAGGCTAAGATCGAGCTTCTCGTGAGCGAACTTGATCAAGGAGAGGGTGTTTGATCGACACCCTAAATGCTATGTGACACATTCCTACAGTACTTGGCTAGGCTTGGTTGACAGGGTTCTGGTCAGTTTGTGCTGCTCGTACAAGGTGCCCTCCGGATACAAAGCCACATCCAACCGGGCGTATCATCGAGCAAAGAATGATATTCTTGCCACAAGTCTCTCGACAACCTCAGTCATGAGACTTTTGCCCTGTGTAATAACCTTACTCTTTGCACAGGCTCATGTGTTGGTAGCGCACATTGCACTCAGCGAAATTAAATAGATTCTATTAGTGCCCATACACAATATATGTGAAATCCCAGTATGATGTGATGTCAAAGCAACAACTTCATACCTGTCCACCATGTCCAACTCCCTATTAGTAAAAGGCTGATAACCGCAAGTGACAGCTTTAGCTGGATGATCGTGTACAGCCAAATTGTGGCGAACTGGGGACACTATTGGCAGTTGTGTAAGGTGAAATGAACCTCCGATTGTGAAGGAGAAGTTAGCTACCTGAGCTATGTTCTTCAGCCAGGATGCACGGTTGACAAGCCATACCATGCGTGGGCCCACGCCGAGGGAAAGTAAAAACAGTCCAATCTGTGTTATTGTGTTGTTCTTGTGCCGATTTGCTAATTCGTCGGCGTGAATACCACTCAGAGACCGAAGTATGAACCAGACAACTCACTGTAGAACATGAAGAGTGCCATGACTTGGGATGGCCAATGGGCTCAATACAGTACCATTACTCGAACTGGTGAAACGTACTCGGGAACGTGTTTGCGAGTCTGCCTGCAATATCACGAAAAGCCGCTTGTTTCGCATACTGGTGGTGAATCAAACTTGTATTATACACGTCAGCTGTTAATACGATTGCGGGCAAGCATTACCGTACTCACATGTCCATCATAATAAGGAAGAAGGTATGTGGCATTATGATCATGAACGCGTTAAGTATCTCTTCCGCGAGCGGGAGTGGACCATCGAGTTCCCCAGGGCCAGCCGTCACAGGATGTGTGGGCGATGACGAGGAGATTTGGTCAGAGTCTTTGAGTCCTTCGAGCAGACCGCTTTCTCGTATCAACCGCCATTTCTCTTCTTCGGGTATCTCTATAAGAGGTTTTTGTTCCTTGGACCTGCTCTTCCGATTCATTGGTACAGGTGGAACGAGGTGAAGCGAGGTCGCTAGTCGGACATGAAAATGGACCTTATGCCCAAAGTCTACATGTCGACCGTGCACATTGACTCTTGACTTAACCCGTCCATAGGATCTAGAGCTTGTTGGGGAATCCCTTCCTCACATACAACACCAATACTTTGAGTCCAACAGTCGACTCCCGATGACAGTACGGGACGACGAGGAAAGGCTCCTCAGCATCCTACATGCCCACGGTCAACGATTTCTGAGTTCATTTGACATCCCTGCACCAAAGCGCGATGCGAACGACTCGCATGGTTCAAGTTCAGAGTTTGAGGAAGAATGGACAGGCTTCGGTTCGTTGACCGACAGAGGCAATTCTGATGCAGCCTCGGGTGACGAGCAGGGTAGTGGTGTGTGGCCAACTACCCGTGCTCTCACCGCGCTAAGGGTTCTGTAGGCTCTGAACAAGAAAACGGCGACATTGTTGGAAGTTCGTCGCGCACACCAGACGTGATGATATTCCTCGATTCGACACGGAAACGACGGGAAGCTGGCCCTTCAACCAAGGAACTTAGGAGGTCATTCATGGTACTTTAGCCTTTTAGTGTTACCAGTGCATGCTTACCCTTTCAGTCATCCAAAGTTTCCAGCATCGCAGTATCTTCCACGGAACTCATATCTAAGGGAGAGGTACCTGATGTAGAGTCAGATGATGAACGGTACGTGTGCTCGTTTTCCTCGCTCTTGTAAGGTCTGTTCAAAGAGTCTGATCCAATGGCAAGCACGAACGCCCAAAACGATGCCCTCCTTCATCGTCTAGTGCATACTAAACTACTCTCGGGATCCCTTAACTCGCAACTGGATCTTGATCATGCCCAGAAGGGAAGGGCATTGGCAGGTCGTGTCTTAGAGCTGACAGGTGCAGCCAAACTCGGGAAGGGCGAAAATATGTTTCGTCAAAAGCAACACAATAAAGCGGCGAAGCACATACGGGACGGCCTGATTCGGAAACAAAGAGAGGAAGAGAGAAAGGTCCTTGAAGAGGTGCTCTCTGCACTGCCTCACCCAGCGTTTCGCTGATCTTGTCGCAGGCCAAGAGCTTGGGCAACTATCATCCAGCTCTCAGACGAGTTTATGAGTCGAACCCACCCACCCCGAAGAAAAAGCGAGCCAGAGGTTTGGGGATCGGAATCGGGAAATTCGTTGGAGGGACCCTCAGGCTCAGTCAAGATGAAATTGCCTCGGCAACTGGATCACGGAAACGACCACGTTAGTCCCCCCCCTCCCCCGTAATCAGCATCATCACCCTTCTGACGTGACTATGGAAACTGATTCAATCTCTGACCACCTCACGTCCACGTCAACTGAGCGCATGATATTTATACTACATTCATCTTCAGGGCGAGCAGGCCATGCATATGACAGTACATAGTTACAGGTGGTCTTAAATAAATAGACTGGCAGAAGCCTCTCAAATGTGGAGTGCCTGCAACCCACTGCTAATGTCGACCTCGTCCTCCGGGTGCCGCACGGAGGCATGTGAGGATGCGTAATCCCTTCCTGATCGTCTGTCATCATGAATGGAACTTGTGTATCATACATCAGTTTATGCATAACATAAATGAAAGGATCATGGACTTACTTTGAGTAATGCTGCGGCGATCTTTCCATAGACATCTGGCTATTGTGGGTCCTATGCGATGCTCGAGAGGACACCCTGCCCGGGGGGTATATCTCCGGCCTCCCGTGAAGTTTGTAGTCCCCGTGCTCTCTGTATCCCTCGTGCTCTCTGTACCCTCCGTGCTCTCTATATTCGCCATGCTGTCTGTACCCATCATGCTCCCTATACCCACCATGCTCCCTATATCCACCGTACTCCCTGTACCCACCGTCATCCCTGTAATCTCGGTGCCCGCTGGGGTTCCTGTAGCCCCTGTGATCTCTATATTCGTCATGGCCTGGATGTTCAGCGTAACCTCGGTACCGGTGATCTCGGTGGTCACGCCAGTCTTTGCTCCTGTAATCGCAATACTCTCTATGATTTGAGCGATCATCATAACCCCGTCTGTGCGTGTAGTCGGACCGGTAATTATGGGACGAGTAATTCCTGTCCCGTCTGAGAGCACTTTGAGACTTTGGTCAGACAATGCAGGGATATCGATATCTTACATGTGTTGGCCAGAAGATGGATAAGGATCGATTTGGATGATGGGAGGTTCATTGTGCCCTCGACGAGACCCCCTTTCATGACCATCATATCTGCCCGTGGGGATGAGATACCGATAGCATGTGGAAAGACACTGTCACCTATATAATTCTCTTCCATGCTCATCCTGGACCACGAATGGACCTGGCCGCGATGATCGTGATCTTCCACTGAAGTCCCCGACCCTGTCAAATAACCAATGTCATATTACGGGAATTGACAGATCACGGGAATTACCTAGTGATCTCGTTTCCGTTCTCGTCTTGAAATATTACATTCATTCCACCTGGAATGATGTAGTAAATAGGACCGTCTTTTCCATAACCACTGGTATGACCATATCTGTCGCGATAGACTTCTGGATTGTAATGCGAATGGGCCTGAGAGAGAAGGTAAAAAGAAAGTCAGATCTCAATCTCTGGAGAGGGAATCAATGGCGAACGTCGCGCACGACATCATAGCCATGGTTGTTGTAGATATCGGTTGGTGATCTTGAACCTGGTGCATAACCCCCGGAATAGTGGCGCGGGAGAGGCGGAATCTACGGGGAGTTGGGTTCCAAATAAGCCGCATCCATGAGCAAGGATCTGCTCGCACCACTCTATCGCTTGGATGCACCGAAAGCGGGGTACGCAAGGCTTCGATGGTATGATCACTCCCAGACGCAGAGCTCGGAGAAACAGCCATGACCATAGGGTCATCGGGATTAACCCGCTCTCCATGACCACTATGGAACGAGCCCGCGCGCTGTAGTTGTGGGGGACGGTCCAGCAGTCTTGGAACGTCATGCAATCTGCCCATGTGCCCGCGATGTTCACGCTCTGATAAGGTCTCCGAGAGAGGACTTTCTACTCCTAGTCCGAGAGGTGGTAAAGCCGGGTCTATCTTGGCAGGCCGCGCATTGAGAGCCCCTCTCATCAGTGCATCGGGACTGTCGACTCGAACATATCCTTCATTATACTCTTCTGCGTCAGTTGGAGTGCGTGACGGCAACGGGGTGAAAACCTAGTCACATAGGCTCGATGAGGCAAACCTGGAGGTGTCATGGACCAGCGTAACACTTACAGGATCTCTTCGCTGCAGTTGAAGGGTCAGGAAGGAGAGTACGGCCGACGCTGAAGACGACTTACCATTGTGCTCAGTGATCGCCGCAGGACTTGCGGCTGTGATTGAATCATAGACTCGGGCTGGAAGTCCACTGCTGGGGGATAGCCCCGGGGATAATCAGAGTATATCGTGGGGTCACCACGATGGGTGCGATTGCGAGAACCAGAAAATGCCTTGAACATGTTGAAGGGCATCCTCGAGGTCCAGGTGAAGGCTGATGCATGGCCTGGATTAAGAATTTATGGAGCTACGGCGGACATGAGGCAGCCAGACGGCCGGCCGTGCAAAACACTCCAACAGGGCCCGTGATCAGGCGCATAGTCGGACCTCGTGTCCCTTGAATTAATGAGGACGCCATACTGTAACTAACAATCACTAATGAACAGTCCCGCTTTAATTTCCACGAAGAAATTCAGACCGCCGTGTCGGCCCTGGAGTGTGACACCGAACCTTTACGACGGATATTTAAACATGCGCTGCACAAATTGACACCGTACCCACCCACAGACCCGCATCACGCCACCGGCAGATGGTGTCCTGCTAAGAGATCAGGCCGCTCAAAGGGCCACCTTGATGCTGAAGTTGTTTCACCTGTCCGAGGGCGTGGGCTACTTTGCCGATCGCCTCCGCTGTTGCTGCCACACTCGACGGATCCAAGAAACTGGGGTTAGCACATGCGACAGCAAGTCTCTCGGTCAACGCCCTGAGGGCCAACTCCAACGCCTGAATAGGCGCATCAAGGGACATGGTAGCACCCGGCACAGCAGCAATCTGTGTAACATGATCGGCACTTGACTGAGAGGGATTAAATAAGTATTTACCAGCTGAGTGCCTCGCAGCTCAGAACTCGTTTGGCTGGGGAAATCCATGGTCAACTAGTCACAAGTGTCAAAGAGATCTTCTGCAACCAAAAGTGAAGTTACCCTGGGGGTCTCAAGAGGAGGGTCGAGTGTGGGGAGCTGGATTGGCTGCGGGCTGTTGCGGGAAACGGCAGGCCTGTCTTTGTCAACTCCTGGCTGCTGTGAGCCCCCATTCAACGGGTGTTCAAGCGCCGAGATTCCTGTCGACATGGAGATGAGACGCTGCCATCCTTCTGAGTCCTCAGTGACGTAGACAGCCCCACATATCACACATTCCTGATCGAGGGCGTTACACGTAAAGAACAAGTGGTACGAGGTGGCCCACAGACCTTGCGGGGATCCTTATCGATCCCTGTTTTCGGTGGTCTAACCAGCGGAACCCCATAACATCGGGTATTTGGACACTCGTCTGCTAGCATCGCCCAGCCCTTGAGTAGACGTTTCCCAATTTCGGTCGACGCTTGGTCTGACTGCTGGCGGCGCCGGATCATGTCCTCGGTTTCGATTGGCGGAGCAAAGGTAGGTGAGCTCAAGGTGCTGGAGAGGTCAGTAGGCGGAGTTGACGGCCGCGAACCATGCGATGCAGAGGAGACGGTCGAGGATGAAGGCTCGGTTCCTTCGCTCGGTTGAGCTTTTGTGTGGGTGATGCCTCTTGTAGTGCAATGACAGACAACCTACGTACCTTTAGGAGACCCGCCACAATTGGCACAGTAGTGGAAAATAGGCTGTTGGCCTTCCGGCGATCTGAGGAGCGGCACACCATTGCAGGAGGATGCAGGACAAGGACAGTCTGTGAGCACCTGGGATGTCTCTCAGCCTATAAGCTCAGGTAGGATCCCTCAAAAGGGGAGGGGGCGCACCCAACCCGTCATCATGTACTCTCCGAGTTTGCTGGACACATCGACGACCTTGCTCATAATGCTGGCTGTTTATCAACAGGCTGCGTGGGCCATGGTCCCGTGCGACGTTATCGAGCACGTGATGTCCATCATAAGACCACTGCCACGTCGGTCCAGTCGCGTCTGTACTTGCACGCCGTTCGCGTCATGAAATGGCCAGTCCCACTCGCCGCCTATCTTCTAGTCGCTCTTGACAACTCCATCGTTTCCCAAGCATCTACTGTTGGAGCAAGCGTATGGACAAGCCAGCGGAAGCAGGCGTTCCGGTATGTCTTCCAGTTCATTGAAGCACCTGTGTGTAACAGCCGGTAGGAATATCACCCGCGACCTATGGTATCATGGCTTCAATAACTACATGTCGAGGGGTGCGTCGTTTGTGGCTGCTCGTCCTTAGCTGCGCCTCAATCGTTTGCAGCTTTTCCGCTCGATGAGGTGACTTGGTGTTCAATAAAGCATTGACCACACGATATTGACCGACGCAAGCTCTCACCACTCTCCTGCACGGGGAGAGGCCCGGATTGGGAAAACCCGTGCGTACGGTTGTCAGCCCATGTGGGGAACAGCACCAACAACACACAGTGCGAATATAGCGTTCAACGATGTTTCAGGAAATTTTTCCCTGACACTTGTTGATGTATTGGATACATTGGTTGTGCTAGATGATCCGCCAGGTTTCCAAGACGCAGTCAAGAATGTTATTGATTGGGTCTCCTTCGACGTGAACACAAAACCACAAGTATTTGAAACCACAATTCGTGTCCTTGGTGGCCTTCTGTCTGGTCATTTATTCGCCAGCGAGCCAGACCAGCCGTTTTATCTACCATGGTATCGGGGACAACTCTTGAACATGGCTTATGACCTCGGAAAGCGGCTATTGCCCGCATTTGCGACACCGACTGGGCTTCCGTATGCCAGAGTAGGTGTTCTTTATACCCGTACAAATCATAAAATTTACATTCCCCCAGCTTAATCTGCGACATGGTGTTCAAAGGGGAGAGTCTCTAGACACCTGTTTGTTACCGTCATGCCTCTGTGGAAATGTCTCATTCGATTTCAGGTACCGCTGGGGCAGGTTCTTTAATGTTAGAGTTTGCTACTCTTAGTAGACTTACTGGCGATGAGCGTTTCGAAAAAGTCGCCTATAAAGCATATTTTGCACTATGGAACCGCAAGTCAGATCTAGGTTTGGTGGCGAATACCATCAACATTTGGACCGGGGTCGGTACTATCCCTTCTACCCTTGCTCTTGTCACAACTGAAGCCCAGTTTAGTTGTGGACCCATCCAGAAGTCACGAGCATCGGTGCTGGTATAGACTCTTTCTATGAGTATGCACTGAAGTGGTATATTTTGAGTGGTGTGCTATCTGCAACAATCTTTATATCTGTCTCTTTTCTTATTGTCGTGTCATAGGGGAGGCTGAGTTCTTAGATGTTTGGCAAGAAGGGTACGCGGCGGTTATGCGACATGTCCGCTCTCTTGACGGTCACTGGGTAAGATTGCGATCCCCACAGTTTCTGTTAGCTAATAGCGACTGGTTTCAGTTCCGGACTGTCAATCCACATACTGGAGATCAAGTCTATTCAACAATAGACTCACTCTCCGCCTTCTGGCCGGGTTTACAAGTTCTTGGCGGTGATATACCTAACGCTATCAAGTCCCACCTGACATGTCAGTGGCCGCGTAGCGTCACATTCTGTCACGATCTCATGCCTGCGTAGACTGGAACATATGGAGACGACATTCAGGATTGCCTGAGGTGTGGGATGCACACGTCATGCAGGCTACATCATTTCAATATCCCCTTCGCCCTGAATTTATCGAGTCCACTTGGTATCTTTACAGGGTGCGCGGCAGAGGTACAATTTGGTCCGACGTTACTGATGTATCCACTAGGCTACCCGAGACACTTTCTACCTTGATGTTGGCGAGCGTGTTCTGAAAGACATCATCATTCGAGCGAAGGTAGACTGTGGGCTTACCGGAATCAAGGACTTGCGCACCAACGCAAGGGATGATAGGATGGAGTCATTTGCCCTTTCAGAAACCTTGAAGGTATATTTTCCAGTCTACAAATACATTGGGGACGGATCTGACCGTACGCCGTAGTATCTGTACCTTCTTTTTGACGAGTCGAATCGCCTGAACAGCGACGATTCCCATTACGTGCTGAGCACGGAAGGACATATTCTTTCTCTTCCGAGGCATGCACTCCGGCCCATGTCATCTGCGCGTCGGAGGCTACGTAGGGAGGAAAACCTACAGTGCCCTGCATACCACCCTTTCCAAGGATTCGTATCCAATGGTGCTGTGGGGAGCCTCGTGCGTGGAGTGGGCTCGCGTTCAGACGTTGACTACGCAAGGGAGTTGATCGGTCTAAGACCCCAGCCGTTGGACGAACGCCATTGGTCCCCCGATGGTTGGTGCTCCTTGCCTCAAGTTGATCCATTTGTGAGACCTACTTGCTGAGTCAGTTGATTCCTGACTCTTGAGATGTGACAGGCGTATGACTTTATCATGTCCCCGGGTGGACGCGCGGTCAAAGAGGACCCAAATCCCGGAAATCAGAAGCTACAGCTAGTAGCGGATGGGTTTTTGCTTCAGAATATCACGGGAATCCGTACACGTATCGTTAGTCGCCTCGACGGACAGGGATACGACATCACTAGACGTGAGTGGACCTGTATCTGCCAAGACTGGTGCTTAGTTGGATGTGACTAGTGGGGCCACACTCTGTTCGGACGGGCCAGTTGGTCTACATTAACGACACGGCGTTGGTCCTGCCAGAAGACGGGTTGCAAATCCCACGTGTCCCTGACGTTCGTTTGCGGGTATTTCTCGATACCACGGACCCGCTACTTCCCGCTCGGCCCGGGATGCTGGAATTGGATGCTGAATTTCAGATGACCGCGCAGACTGCCACGTTTGGTGCGGACATAACCAGGGCAGGAGATTCAAAGTCGTTGGGATTTGGACGTGCTGAAGGTGTTCGGATTCGAAGGGACGACGGGAATCCACTTGGATGCCGGCCGTTTGATCAAGACTTTGCGGGCGATGCGGTACTGTTATGGAGGGGCGAGTGCACCTTCCTGGAAAAGCTTGTCTACGCCCGGGACGCAGGCGCCTCTGGCGCTGTTGTCATCAACACCGACGACGTGCCCATCAACCCATCGGCCACCTCAGACGAGATAGCAGCCGCGGGCAGGCTGGACGACGTCGCGCTCGTACTGCTGCCGCACACGACAGGGAAGAATCTCGGTGCTATGCTGGATGCGTCTGGGGGGCTCGGATATGGTAATGTTTTATTGTCGATTGATCTGGAACGGTGGCTGGGCCAGGCGAGGGCGGAAGGTTACGGAGACGATGATGAGACGCCACGTGTACTCTACATCAACGGGCATCCGCTGTCGAATACACGGCTGTTGGTGTAACGCTGACCAATCAATCCAAGATGGTTCGGTCGTCTAGGCGACGCGGTCGCTACGTCCTGCAAGTTCGCGGCGGGTGGGTCCTATCACTGATTGCACCGTCGAGCCCGTGATCCGCAACCGGAAGTGCGACGCGACAGGGCCATCGACCTTCCAGGCTTGCCTAACCGTGTGCGCGACACACGACTCGGCTGGCGACACGGCGAAGCCAGAAGACGCGAAGGTGCGACCATCAGATGCATATATTGATATTAATGACGCCTGGCAGGTCTGCCCCTACATATGACCAACTGCGTCAAGAGCTTACGTTCCAAGTTTGATCGAGTGTCCACAGTCGCCCTCGCTTGTCACCTAGCCGGCAACACACACATGTAACACTGTTCACCAAGAAATAAGGATACCATCCCAACGCGTGAATCACAGCCTATTCTTGGATGATCGAATAGACAGGATCCTCAATTTTCCAGTGCTTTCGCAGCGCAGATACTTCCACGATGAACAGGTACTCTAAGATATTTCCGCCCTGCGTGCGGACGAGGGCACCGGCCGCACTGGCAGAGCCTCCTGGTGCAAGGCTGAGCAACGACGTCGACGCAGAGACTATATGCGCGCGCACCAGTGGCAATGAGGTCATCGACAATGACGACGTTCTGTCCATGCCGGATAGCGCCGTCCTGCATCTCAAACGTGTCCTGTCGCAGCAATCAAGCGCGATAGACGCAAGGAAATGTTCAACGCACGACACCATACTCCTTCTCGTACGAGGCCTGCTTGCATGTCCCGGGGAGCTTTCCCTTTTTCCTTACCGGCACAAAGGCCGCGCCCAACCGCAATGCGATAATCGGTCCGATGAGGAACCCTCTCGCGTCCAGGCCGACGACGACGTCCACCTTCTTGCGCACTGCCTTGGGTATCGTGTGGGAGGTGATATGGTGAACAAAGTGAGTGATCAATGTCTCGAACGCGACGGGGTCACGGAAAATGGGAAAGATGTCGACGAAGGCAATGCCCTAGTGCATGAGTGAGGACGGACGAGACTGAAGGAAGGGTGTGGAAGACATGCCGGCTTGGGGAAGTCTGGGTATCTGGTGATGACGCTCTGCAAAAAATCGATGTCGGACATGGCGGGGGGGAGGACGGACAGGAAGAAAAGCAACAGCAACCGGACTCGATAAGTACATAACCCGACTGAATTGAGATGACCTCATCTCATTCCCACCCTCGGGCCGGCCCGCGCTCGCGTCCACCAAGCGCTCATGTTATCTGACACATTATGGTCGCCACGGTACAAAGATGAACAGCAAGAGACCGCTTCAGACAGACTCGAGAACCTCTGGCTCCCTGAACTCCCTCACCACCCGCGTACCGGTCTCCTGTCAAACCATCAGTGCCGTGAGCACAGACAAGGTCACCCAACACCAACGTCAGTCGCCTCGCCGTGAAGCTCAAGCAGTTTCGAAATGTCAAACTTGGGTGCCTTGAGGATCTTGGCCTTGCGGATGTAGACGTTTTGTAGTGGGTAGATGTTGCGGGTGTTCTTCTCGATCTCACGGCCGATCGCCTCCGGGACAAACTTTTGCACCAGCTCCTTCAAATCACAGCTAGATGCTTCCCGTGTCATGATCTCGAACATCTTCTTGCGAATCTCGCGGATTTGACTTGACTGGGCATAGGTCGTTTTGCGCACTTGATTCGGACGGCGCTTCGTGAAGGCAATAGCAAACAGGCGGAGGAGGTAGCCGTCCGTGGTCTTCACATCGACGTGTGCCTCGATGAGAGACTGCCATTTCCGAACGAGAGAGCGGAGCTTGTCCGAGGTAAAGTCCATGCCATGGAAGTTGGTAAGGCAGTTCTTGCCCTGCACTTCATCGATCCGCAGTTTTATTTTTCGGAAGGACTGCTCCTCATCCTTGTTGAGATCCGCGAGAGACACTTCAATAATCCGGCCTTTGAGCGAGTCGTTTGCATTCTCTAGACAACATGGTCAGGCGAGGAGAGGGAATGGAGAGTAGAGGATCCATACTCAGCCCCTGTGATCGGTTGACAAGGGTCTTTCCGATGTTCTTGACCTCGAAAATGGAAGGTGCTTTAATGTCATACCACTCTACCGACAGGTGAGGTGGTGTCTGTATCGAGTGGAGCGCCACGCACCCTTGCGAGAGAAGGGGTCGACGACCTTTTTCTTGATGCCCTTCTTGCCCTTGGAGAGACGCTTGTTCTGGGGAACGTAAGGCGACTGGATGAGGGCGGAGGTGCGGGCATACCTTTCCGACAGCCATGATGGGAGACGAAGTCGGTCGGGCGTTGGGCTGGTTGTGCGAGCGGTCGATACCGGGGTGTACCGGTGGCTTGAACCTTGATTCATGTGCTATTACAGCTGTTCGCACGCCACATTTTCCGGGAGCGATGACATTCACCCGCCCGCTGTTCGAGGCGGCGTGTAAAGCGTTCGTCCAGCAGCGACGCGATTGGATTTGGGTAGAACACCCCGTCTCGTCGGGTTCTAGCTATGGCTGCATGCACAGAACCACACTGCTTCAGACCCGGTCTGCCCCCGGTGACCTCGAGTCTGCTGATAGTGACCCTGCAGCCGCCGCGCCCTGCCCGGACCACCTGACCTCCCACCAGTCCGTCGTGTTCTCCCCGACCTTCCAGGTCCCAGCATTCTATTTTTCTGTATACGACTCGAGTGCGTGTCGCGTCTGGCTGCCTCCTTCTCGCTGCATCTCTCCCTCAGGTGGTTCACCACTCGGGCTCTCAGACATCATGCGCACGTCTCTGCTCCGTGAACACGTTTTTGATGGCATGGAGACGACTGCTTATTCGATAGGTGACCCGGGCTCCAATTTTCCGCTTGTCTCGTTCGGAGATCACCCTTGTTTTGGCTCGCCGTGTTGGTACCTGCACCCGTGTGAGACGGGTCCCGCCGTTACAGAGATGCTGGCAGCGTGGTCGGACGCACGCCCGCAACCCGTGCGGTGGTTGGAGGCGTGGTTCCTGGTGCTCAGTTGTGTGGTGGACCTTGGGCAGTGAGGTGTCTCACGCAGATATGGACCTGGTGCCCGCACTAGATCGAGTCCGCTCTTGTCGCTTAGTCGTACGGTGGTCTGATCTCGCATACTTCTCAGCGGTTGCCCGTACAGCCCGAATTCTCCGCTCATCATTCAAGTTCCCATTTCGTCCTATCTGATTCATTCTCCTTTTTATACCCAATCATGTCTCTGTCTCTGACATCGCGTCTCGTCTCACTTTCTCGTCCCGCTCTCTTCTCATCCTCGTCTCGTACCATGGTACGTCTCCTCCCCGCATCGTTCTCACACCCTCCCCTCACACTACGCCCAGTCCACCCACGAAGCCGTCATCATCGCCGCGTCCAGAACACCCGTTGGTTCGCTCAATGGTGCGCTCAAGACCCTCACCGCACCGCAACTCGGTGCCATCGCCCTCAAGCACGCCTTCCAGCAGGCGAACGTCGACCCCGCTGTGGCAGAAGAAGTCTATTTCGGCAATGTCGTCCAGGCCGGTGTCGGCCAATCACCAGCCCGCCAGGTCGCTCTCGGCGCAGGCTTGAGAACATCGTCAGATGCCACGACCATCAACAAGGTTTGCGCGAGTGGCTTGAAGTCTGTCTTACTTGCTGCCCAGACCATCGAGTCTGGCTACAAGAGTGTCGTCGTCGCTGGCGGCACGGAGAGCATGAGTAACGCACCGTGCGCTCTATTTCTGGCCATGTTCGCCCCACCGCTCATCTGCACACTAATAGCTTCCTTTTGCCTCGCACGAACCCCCTCTTTGGCAAATTTGAGACAAAGGACTCTGTCGAGGTCGACGGTCTCTGGGATGTCTACAACAACTTTGCTATGGGCAACTGCGCCGAGGCCGCTGCCGAGAAGTATGGGATCACCCGGGAATCGTTGGACGAACATGCTATAGAATCGTACAAGCGCGCAGACAGGGCTTGGAAAGAGGGTGTCTTCAACAACGAGATCGCCCCAGTGGTAATCAAGGGAAAGAAGGGCGATACCATAGTGAAGGAGGACGAAGAGTACAAGAAAGTCATATTTGACAAAATTCCCTCGCTCAAGTCTGCGTTCAAGCCTGGTGGCTTGATAACTGCAGCCAACTCATCCAACTTGAACGACGGTGCTTCTGCCTTGATCCTCACGTCCGCTGAGAAGGCCAAGGAACTAGGTGTAAAACCTCTGGCAAGGGTTGTTTGTGCGTTTGATTCAATCCGTCCATCAACCAGTTGATCACTCATCTTTGGGCAAATAGCATACGCCGATGCAGGTGTTGAGCCTATCGATTTCCCCGCGGCTCCCACTGTCGCTCTGCCCCTGGCTCTCAAGAGAGCAAACTTGACCGCGAATGACATTGCACGATTTGAGATAAACGAGGCCTTCTCGGTTGTCGTTCGCATAGCGGAAAAGCAGCTCCAGATTGACCCTGCAAAGATTAATGTTGATGGGTAGGCAATCATGGTCCTCGGTCATGATGATCACATGCTAAGAGCACATTCAGTGGTGCCGTTGCACTTGGCCATGCTATCGGTAACTCTGGAGCTCGGATCATCGTTTCCCTCGTCCATGGCTTGAAGAGCGGTGAATACGGAGCAGCCGGTATCTGCAATGGAGTAGGTCGATGCGCTCCTGACCTTCCAGTGTCTGACCTGTTCACAGGGTGGCGCTGCATCTGCTCTTGTCGTCCAGAAGCTGTAAAAGAAGTGTGCTTGATGTACGATGAATGATTATATTCGTTTTTTCTCTTTGGGTTCTACTCACAATGTCAATCCCAATGTACGCCATCTCATCTGAAGTACGTGTGGAAATGATAACTCTTCAAGTCGCTCCCAGCCCTTCTCAGCCGTGCGCTCACTCTGAATCTTCACGCCCTTGTTTTCCATTGCGTCCGTTCATTCACATTTGCGGGTTAGTGTCAGTTGTGGGCACCGGTTCATCTTTCGACGCGTGACTACTGTGAGCACTCCGAGGGGTAGATGGCCCGTCCGAAACTTTTTCCGTTGCTGTTCCCGCGCCTCCAGTGTCTTCTGAGTCCCATCTATTTCTGGCACCCAATTCGAGCTCTTTCGAAGGAGTGGACGAAAAGATAGTCCACGGTGCATTCCGGTGTCGAACTTGACAGAAAGCCTCGAAGGCCGACATACATGTGATCTACACGTTGCCGGTTGTCGCCGATGCATGGCACTGTGAGCTGTAGGCATCGCTGTCCCGACAACATTTGCGACAATTTGCTTTCCCCGATACCTGTGCGCTCAACCACGCCGGCGCGTCTCAGCAACCGAAGCACTGGCCTTGACGGCAAGACCTCCTAGAAATTGTCGAACCAAGGTCTGCCTTGACTGTGGATGCCATGCACCGTGGAGCTTTGGTAGGATCCTCTATGCGGAACTACAACCCAGAATGTTTCATTTCGGTAAAGTCATTCTCATGTGGGTTTGTCTGATGGACGATAGCACACCCATCCTAGATCTGGGGATTTCTAATGCTTGTGTGCATCTTCGAAGATTGGAATCGGGTCGAGTCCCAGAGTGAAGACACTCTCTGATCAAAGAGTAATCGCCTTCAGGACGACTACATCGTGCTCCCGGGGGCATGAGTAGGAGCACTCCTTGCGTCACAACCATCTATCGATGAGTTTGTGACATTCCTCGCATTGCGATTCCTTCCGTGTGTGTCAGTCAGTTCTATCGCTATTTTCTCTGATTGTGTTCTCAGGAACGTGCGAACCCTGCATGCCCCTCTTGGTCTTGATCGTTTCTATACTCTATAAAGAAAAACGAGCAGGTGTGACGAGATTTTGCTTTCAAAACGTCGCTGGACGCACAATTCATGCTACATCCAGGCGGCCACTTGGATACCGTGGTTCCATGCCACGACAAGAACGTTGCGTACGCACTCTGCAGATATGTTCGGGCCACTCTCGAGCTTCGTCCCGCATTTCCCGTTTCGCCGGTTTCCCCAGCAATACACTTCTCGACGGCGGCGTCTGGTGATCCCTTGGACGATCATTCGTGCCCTCGACGCAGTTAAGCCAATGTGATCGCACTAAAAACGGATGCGTTGCTCGCTTGTCGCTCGTTCTTTAATGTGTCAAAAGGTTGTGGTGACGATGGCGACCATTGGTGGGGCAGCATCCTTTGCCGGATTGACATCCGCTGTACGGCAGAAGAAGCTGATGCAAGCAGAGATGCGGATGAATCCACGGCAAGGAGAGCGAAGTACGTTTGCCGACCTGACAGACGAGCAGCAGCAGGCGTAACGTTTTGTATCGGTTTCAGGATTGCAAGCCGATGAGAGCTTTCCTTCGCCAGAGAAACGATTCAGAGCTTGTTCCCGGTGCGTACCCTGTTTTCACATGAATGCACACGGCACCTCGTTGATACCTGGGAACCACACGCACGGGCTTTACGGAATTTATACTGGTTATCAGGCTCAACGTTATCACAGCGTGGAAGCCATTACAGTAGCACCGCACATTGGGCATACATAAGGTATCCCTTTCTCACCCGGCTGCCGTTTGGTTCTGTCCCCTCTCATCTCAACCACTCAACCTGAAGCCCCGACAGTGTTCAGCCTTTACCTGTAACGCAGAGGGTCAGGTCACTTCTTATCGAGACTCAAGGACATGCCATACCTCGGATAGACTTTAAATATGCACGAACCACACTCGGCGCATCCTCCATGAGCGTGTCCTCGGGCTCCCATGTGGCCTCGTCCTCGGGGTACCCCTCCCACAAGACGTGAAACTCTCGCACGCCATCCACTTCCCGATGGTCCTGGATGGACTCCACGATGAACTTTTCCACCACTTCCGCCTCGGCTTCTTGCTCTGATCTGATACGAAGAATACGCCGATCTTTGTTTGACCAGGCCTTCGGGAGTCGCAGCTTGCCCAACGGCACAGTGGAAACGTACGGACGACCGACCGGCATGTTGGTACACTTGCGGATATATTTGTCCAGCTCGCACAGAGTGTGCTCGATGTCGCAAAGCATCATGGGGAGATGGTTGGGACCTAGGCCGTTGAACTCGATACCCAAGCGCTCAAAGTGCTCATGTTGACTCATCTGCATCCATCGAACAATGTCAACTTCCACCGCACGGGGCACGGTTTCGCTGAAGCACCTCTGTAGTCCCCTCCTGGATCCGATACATATCTGCACAAAATCATACTCGGAAAAGTTGATGATGTCCGAATAGGACAAGTTCAGGACGAGCTGATAAGCGGTGAACTCGCCTACGCTTCTGAACGTCCGGAGGTAATCACAGACGTCCGCCATATGCTTTGCGTCGCGCAGCTGGGCGGGTAACTTGCACATTAGGACCTCCAGGAATGCCAGGTGATTCATGAAATTCTCCGCAAATCCTAGTTCGGGTGCTGGTTTCTGATATGCACCTGTGTAGATGGGGATTCCGTTGTCGTACAGCTCGCGGAGGACTCTCTCGTAGTCGGCACGCCTGTAGGCCTCCCAGGTGAATGGATGGATCTTTTTGCGCAGTGTCTCATACGTGCGGATGTTGGTGTAGGTGCTGAAAAGCACGATGCGGAACATGACCTCCTCGCGCTCCTGTGGACCCTTTTCGATGACTTCGGAGACGATATATTGGCTGACGCGGTCGAGGACGCGAAAAGTATTGCAAAACTTGTGGCGCGCAAGGACGGGATCCGTCGTCCAGCTGTCGGCGACGGCTGTTCAGACGCGAGGTCCCGGGTCGCTGGCCAGGATGTACTTACGGGGAAGGGAGACCCGCGCGGCGCCTCTCGTCGATAGCATGCCTTTCCGCTGCTAGTCGCCAAAAGGCGTCGAACGCGGGCGTTGGCTCGTATTCCTTGTGACGGAGAGTAACCGTCAAGGGCGGGGGCGGCGCATCGGCAAAATAGAGTCGAGAAGATTTCTTTGAGCGTTTGCTGCACGACGCGTCTTCATCCTCGATGGCAGCAGCGCCGCGTTTCATTTAGAGATTGGACCTGAGCGGGCGTTCAGGCTAGTGATAGCATGCGAAGAACTGTGGGGAACATGCCTACAAAACGAGCGAGTGTTTCACAAGCAAAAAGAAAAAAAAGGAAATGGTGCCTTTATCAACGCGCTCAGCCCCGTAACGTAATGACGACAAGCGACCGCCATGGACGGACACCGTCGCGTCGAGGAGTACGTCCAGCGCCAGAGAGCCTACTTGCCCACATACACCACCGAGAACATCGTGGACGCACGCTACGACCAGCTGCCACGGAGCGACGCTGAGTTTGGCTTCGACACCCCCGTGCTCCGTCCGCGCGCACCCTCGAAACCCCAGGCCACGGCTCAGCAGGCGGAACCGCACAGAGCCAGACCCCCGAACCAGCGCAGTCGGAAACCAGCATTGCCGTCGGAAACCCGAGATCCCGCCCTGGGCAGGAAGGACAGACCGAGAGGCAAACGAAAGGAAGCCCCGACCGCAAACGACACCGATGGCGAACGCGTGGCGAGTGGGTCGTTTTGGTGCACCTTGTGCTGTCCGCCCTTGGCTGAATGCACACAGGACTGGCGGACCGTCGAGAGCGTAAGCGGAAGAAGCGTGCAGTCGTGAATCCGCCACCAAGGCACGGCGAGCCCGCCACGGCCAAGAGCAAAGGGAGGACAAAGAAACCCGGCGCGTTGGCGCTTTTGTACGGGTTTTCTGCCACGAACATCACGAAAGACAGGCTTACGGTCAGTGATTCGATGAATGTTACATCCCGCCCTTATGTGCTTGGCAGCTGAAACCAGCGCCTTCTCTTGGCGTGTTCTGCAAGGGCAAGGCATCGGCGAAAAAGAAGGTGACCGCAACAAACAGATCCTGTAAGTACCCTGTACCGTTGTGGTCTAGCATTCTGCAGCACTCAAGGACCCAGCGTCGAGGCACGAGTTGTTTTCCGAGTCCGCGTTTTTGAACAAGCCGAGTGAGCGTGCCGCTGACCCTTTGAAGATCGCGGATGATCCAGATGACAGCCTGATTTCTGACCCTCCCGCTCCCCGCGTCACAAGGCATACACACCAGAATCCAGGCAAACATACCAAAACCTCCGCAGCGAGGACATCAGAAGCAGCAAATGGCGCGGATACCGAATCAAATGTCTGGGACATTGAAGTGCAGAGCAGGCTTCCGTCGTCTGCGCGTGATGTCTCGAGCGAGCCAGAGGCAAAAGAATCCACCCCCGTCGTTGCCGATCCTTGTGCCCATGGCGCGGAATGGTGTGCCTCTGTCAACGAGGAACATGACAAACGCCAAAACAAGATGCAGACCGCGAACCTGTCCGTCTCCCGCAGCCGATCAGGAGAACATTCCGTGGTCCATACTTTCCCCGGGACTGGTTCGGGACTACGCGACGGGCATTGCCATTCCGACGTTGCGGGTGTTTCATCGCTCCACCCTTCCCATTCGGCATCTCAGGTAGGACGACGTGCTACTGACACCCAAGGACCCGATCTGCGGCTAGTCACATCCAAGTATTTTACTGAACCCAGCCCAAACTCCCCGGGGTATCCCACTCAGACATTGAGATCAGGCGATGGCATCTGTTTACCCGATTCCCAGGATGAAGACGTCAGGGAGGCCGTGGAAGCAGGGACGACTCGCCGAGTGGCCTCGCCGATAAGCTCTCCGACAAGTGTGCCTCTGCGCGTGGCCGAGTTCAAAACCCGGTACGACATGGACCTACACGAGTTTGAAAGCGATAGTTGTCCGTACGATGATTGCTGGGGCGTGGAGGTGCCGTTAAGACCGCTGGAAAGACGAGATCACGACTATTTTGAATCGCCTATCGGGGGAACTCGGGGTGATCGATTCATCAGCACACAGGAAGATGACCATGCTTGCCAAGACGAGATGTGGAATCGGTACCCTTTGGTTGGTCCGGCGGCTGATGGCGCAGAATTCGAAGGAGGCTGTGACCCGTTGATGGGGGGATACAAGGACGATCTCGAAGACGTGGACGGATTCTTTTTTGAAGAACAGGACGAGTACGACAGTGAGCAAGAGTATCATATGGCACCCATCGAGCAAGCGTTTTCCGTGTACGGGGAGGGATCGACCGGCTGTGATGAGGACAGCTCGAGCGCGGTGGCTGATTTTCTAGAGGGGCGGGCGCTGTTACTGGATGTTCACGAGAGGACACGACGTGGAGGGTTGTCGGGGCTGATCGAAGCGGAGAGGGACGTTGCAAGCCGACTACGGGATCACTGGCGGCCACTGCGGCTTTAAAAAAAGTGGACGGCATGTATGTACAATCGGGAAAGATAGATACGGTGGCTACATTCTATGGATGACCCTTCCGCGGTGATCGACTTGTCTGCCGTGGGCGTCGTAACGAGCGCGATCATCGACCCGGCCAAAGAACCACGGCCCCGTACGGGTGGAGTTGCTCCTGCGGAGTTTGGGGGCATCTCTAAAGGAAAAGAAGTTGTTGGGCCTCCGATAATGGTCTCTGTGGGCCTGGCGGTGGTAAGGCTGAGGAGGATAGCCCATGCCAAAGAAGCGGCGGATGCGATCATAGAGGGAGATGGGCCGCTCGCGCGGTGGGCGGGAGTGGGGACGAGGGTGGGAGTGGGCATAGGAAGGGGGGTAGGCGTAGACGTGGGAGTGGGAGGGCGCATGGGAATGGTGGGAGTGGGGACGGGAGTGGGAGCGAGAAAGCGGGTACGAGTGGGGGTAGAACTGGGACGGGGCGTGATGCGAGCGGTGGGAGTGGTGGGAGTGGTGGGAATGGTGGGAGCGTGGTGGAGGGGAGTAGTACGGGGTGTGTGCGTGGTGGTGCCGGTGGGCCGAGTGGTGAGTCTGCAGAGACGGGTGAGCGGCGGACACGGCAGGCGAGGGCACGTACGTTGGGGGTGTGGGGATGCATCGCTGCCGTGGGCCGATCCGAGCGTGCGGATGCATATATGCGCATCCATCGCCCTACGTCACACAATGACTCTGTCGGCATCGCCCCGCCGATTCACGCGGAGATCCAACATACACCGCCTGACCCGCCCAGGTCGGAGCGGGACCTGGCCATCGAGCGATGCACCGAGCAGGGTGGTCGCGCGTGCTCGTCCGGCTGCAGCACGACAAGGCAGGCCCGCCGGTCCCGTCGCGCTCGCCCACGCCCTATGCGCCGCCCCCCTTCCACACCCACGCCTTCTTCCGCGCCCTCGAGCGCTCCTTCCCGTCCCCCACCGCCCGCAGTCTCATGCGCGCAACCCGCGCCCTCCTCGTCGACCGCGTCGGGCGAGTCAAGCGCGACGGCCTCACCGTAAAAGACCTTGACAACGTGCGTGCACCCCCACCCACACCGTCCCTCTCACCCTCCGCGCAGCAAGCATACCTCTTCCGCGCCGCATTGTCCGAGATGAGGACAGAGCAGAGCGCCCGTTCGCGAAACGAAAGCACCGCCATGCGTGCCTCCATCGCCGCCCTCCGGAGGGACGTCGACCGTCTCGACGCAAAGATGAAGGAAGACCTTGCGACCCTCAAACACGAGTGTGCCCACCTCTCGTCCCCTTCTCGTCTCCGCCAACCCCCCTTTTAGGATCCAGATGGAGCTCGATACCCGCAAGAACGAGAGCAAGTCCGATCTGAAACAGCAGAGCATCGCTATCGAGGTTCGTCTCTCCGTCCAGCCCGTCCCGCCTCCTGACCTCGCTCCCGGTGCAGGAGGTATTGAACAAGGCCATCATCGAACTAGGCGACCTCCGTGCGGGAATGGAGGAGGTCAAGTGGGACAACATGCGCAACGCAGTCGGTGCATCGTCTCCCGTTTCCTCTCGCTCTCCTCCACTCATCCCCGTCCCTCAGCCGCGCTCGGCGCCTTCCTTGTTCTCATCATTCTCTCCATGGAACTCTATCAGATCAACAGACAAAGACCCCATCCACCCCCCACGTCCCCGGAAGCAGAAACGGCCCATTCGTAGCATCCTCCCTTGTGTTGATTTCACGTGTACTTTACACCCCAGTAATCTCCCGTCCTACATTTGACCAGTAGAAAGTCTGTCACCATCAAACCTTGAGCTTGGAGAGCTTATCCGTCACCTCGGCCTCGTCTCGACTCGGTTCCGGTGCGACAGTCGAGTGGGGCTTGTTTGCACTGTGCGCACCCTCCTCTTTGACTTGCTGGCTCGTGCCGTCGTCCCCCGTGGACGTACCCTCCTTGGTTTCCGCTCCCTGTGCATCCGTCTCACCGTCTTCCTCGTCCTCCCAGCTCTCCTTCACCTGTTCCGTCTTCTCCGCCGCCTTCCTCGCCCTCTGGTTCGCCCGCTTTTTTGCATTCTTGTTCGGCGGTGGCGCACTCGCACCCTTTGCCCTCTGCTGCGACTCTGACGGCGGTGCCGCCCATCCCAGAATGTGCCCCTTGGGCAGGGCGGCGGCATCCATGGCTTGTTGACGTGTACCCCGGAAGCGTGAAACATCCTCCTGAGGCGTGAACCCCGGACGAATCTTGAGTTGCTTGCGCACGCTGCGTGCCCCATCAGCACAGTGTCGTGTCCAGTCCCAAGCTAGCCACGCACGATCCATCCGACCGCTTTGACTCCGGGATGACCCTCTCCAGTGTTCGCGGGTCTACCGCAATCCCGGACGCAGATTGCTGTGGAAAAAGGGGAGGCTTTGACATGGATCAAGACGGTCGCAGTGGCGGTAGAGTGTAAAGCCCATTCGGAGTTACAATCCATCTCCCCTTCCTCCCTTGCGCGCGCGATGCGCTACGCTGTCTTTGTCACTGGCCCAGCCGGTGCAGGCAAGTCCACATTCTGCACCTCCTTCGCCACCCATCTCCAACTCTCCCGTCGCACCGCCCACATCATCAACCTCGATCCTGCCGCAACCGGAGATGCCTTCGAGTATGAGCCCGCCATCGACATCAGGGAACTCGTCACGCTCGAAGACGTCATGACGGAGATGGGCATGGGCCCCAATGGCGGTCTTGTGTACTGCTTCGAGTGAGTGAGTATGTCCCCACCAGCGTTTGCTGGGCGTGTGCTGACTCTTCTGTAACCAGATATCTCCTCGAGAACATAGACTGGCTAGAGGAAGAACTCGGAGGATTCGACGATGACTATCTCATCATCGATTGCCCCGGTTCGTCCCGTTTCTCGTTGGACAGGTCGAGTGTTGATCCACCCCAGGCCAAATCGAGCTGTATACACACCACCCGTTCCTGCCCTCCCTCGCCCGTATCTTGCAGCGGATGGGCATAAGGACCTGCGCCGCGTACCTTCTCGAATCTCAATTCATGGAAGATCGCTACAAGTTTTTCAGGTATACCGCTCGTCGCTTTCTTTGCCCGTTCTCATCTCCTTTGTCAGTGGCGTCCTTTCTGCCATGTCTGCCATGGTAAACCTCGAGGTTCCGTGGATAAACATCATGTCAAAGATGGACCTTGTCTCGCCATCCCCCTCCTCAGACGCCACTCAGCCACGGAACGGCAGACGGGCGCGTCGAGACATTGCTCGGTATCTCGATCCCGATCCACTCCTGCTCGCGAACGCACGCGACGGACACGACCGAGTATCGGAAAGGGAGGACAGTCGGTTTCATGAACTGAACAGGGCGATCGTTCAGCTGGCACGAGGTCTCCCTTTCCTGTTGCCACGGGGTGCTGATGAGTCTCTCAGATCGAGGACCACCCTCTTGTTTCTTTCTTGCCACTTGACCTCACGTCGACCGACTCTCTCGGAGTTGTCGTCAGTCACATTGATTTTACGATGCAGTACGGCGAGGATGAGGAACCAAGAGAGGTGTGTTCGTTTGATGACCATGGGTGCAGTGCTGAGTGACACAAACAGCCACGCGACCTGGACGAGGGCGATTTTGCGGACATGGACATGGAGTGATTGCACGTGGTGATGCGGTCGTAGTCGTGTAGTCTCTTGCGAGTGTATCATGACCATCCATGGCATCGGCGTCGACCTCTTGCTCCTCCCACGCATGGCCGCGCTGGTCAACCGCAGGGGCGCAGGCAAGATTGCGTCGCGCATTCTTAGCCCGTCTGAGCGGTGCACTTTTCGTCGACTCTGGCCGGACAACGAGGCGTCGGACGCTGCGACACGGTTCTTGGGTGTGCGGTACGATACGCTGTCTCTCGTCGTGTCTGCGTCTCGTGTCTGAACGACTAGACAGCTGGGCGGTGAAGGAGGCGGCCTACAAGGCGTTGTATCCACTCCGGCCGACGTGGAAGGAGCTCACCTACTCCACGTTGGATCCTCGGCTGGGATCCAAGCCCACGCTCGTCTTCCACCCCGGCGCTGGCGATCCCTCGGCCAAGCACCCAAAACTCCACGTATCCGTCAGTCACGACGGAGAGTACATCCTCACATACGTCGTCGCCGAGAACGACTAGATCCTATTGCTCTTCGATGCCAATGTACAACTGCTCGTCAGTCTACGCTATCTATCGTCTTCCCGCTCGACGGCTTCACCGGCCACCAGTCGGGCCACCAAGGCTCCAGCTTCCACCTGGCCTCGTCTGCGACGCCAGATTCGTCTGTGAACAAGGTAGCGTCTGGACGCAAGTGTTCTAGACGGAGTAGAGCAAGGCCAACGGCAGTGCCAGCGCTCGTGGACGGCGTGGCGATCGAGGAGAGGAGGGTGGATGTCCCCCGAAGACGGGGAATTCGAACGGTCGAAGCATCAGACTCGGTGGGGGTGACGACAGGTCTGACGGGGAGGTGTAGTGATGGACCCGTTTTCGCTGACGCCGTGGAGAGCACGACCGGGAGAATTCGTTTGCGTATCACGCCGGTGTGATAAGTCCGCACCGTGAGCTCTTGTCCTATATAACACCCCTTGCGAAAGTCGACTTGAGGGCCGGGGTATGGATCAATGTCGACGTAGTGGGAACCTGGAAAATATCACGCACGTCCACCCATGGCATCGAGGTTGGACTCGATGGGAAACGCGTGCAGCGGTTGAATGTCGGTGCTGCCTTCTGGTACGCCGTGCAGTATCCTATGCAGCAGGTATGCGTCCCCCTGCAATACGTCATGCGTCGAAGCTTCTGGGGCTGCGCAGTAACGGTGGTGTGAACACAACGAAGATGAATGTCAAACAAAGCCACGGACGTTGATCTCCCTTGCGGACGAGTAGTCGCCGACCCATACCGGGTGCACGACGGTCGAGGATGACGCCGTGCGCGATCCCCCATGGCCAGGGGTCAGAGTCGCGCCAGACGGGCTCGACGGCACCACTCGCTGCCCAATGCCAGGTTCTGTGGGGGGCTTGGGCACGCTCGCCCCATGCAGCCCATATGTCCCATTCCTCCGTCACATCGCGGATGCGCACCTTGGAGCGAAGGACAAAGCGCTTGAGCAGGGAGGGGAGCGACGGGGATTCAGACGGGGACGGGTCGTGGTCGATGAGGTAGGTGGGAGAGGGCGATGCGGAAGAGGTGAAGAGGAAGACGTCGTGGAGGACGCGGCCCTGTCAGCAAAAAGACTCAGCTGCAGCGTCAGCACCTCGGAGCCGGTCGTCGTCACCTGGGCATGCAGAAACACGTTGTAGCACGGACGGCCCTGGACGGTGTTTGCGAGCAGGCCGTTGAGGAACTGGGTCGCGTCGCTGCCAGAGACGGCGAGCAGAGCACGACGCGGAACGGGGGCCAAGCTGGGTGTCGAGCGTAGGAGCGCGTTCCACGGCTGCATGGCGGTGAGGATCCAACAGCCGTCAACAAGACTCTTCCCGACACCAACATGTCCTCGTCGTGTTCTGCGTTGCTCGGGGCACTGAAGACATGCCTTCTCGAGTCGGATTGTGTGCAAAAGCACGGGCGATTGCCATCAGAATGTCTCAAACATCACACAGATGAACTCCCCGAGGCTTGTCGAAACCTGAGAAAGGCTACTTATGAATGCAAGCGGAACATGGTGTGTCGACTCCCGGGGCCCGCGACGAGACAGAACGGCTGATCACCACTAGCTGGACATGCGAAAGAGATTCCGGGGCAACACGGCGGGCATGGAGGGGGAAGGACTGAAGCACTAGCCTGGGGGTGGCCTGACTAATGCTCTTCGATAACATTAGCAAGCACTTCGGGCACATGCCCGAACAGTCGCCTATAAAGTGTCCTAGTCTCCCGCTGCAAATGAACCAGTCCGCCATGCCGCGCGCCCTCTTGCTATACACTGCGCCCACGCCCAACGGACACAAGGTGTCCATCTTCCTCGAAGAACTCAAGGCTGCCTATGGCGAAGTCATAGACTACGAGTGAGCCTGCCTTCCTCGACCTCGTAGCCCCTGATGGAACCTGCGCAGCGTCGAGAGGATCGACATCTCTACCAACCGTCAGAAGGAACCTTGGTTCATCGCCCTCAACCCCAACGGTCGCATCCCCGTCCTCGTCGATTACGATCATAAGCCAGAGCCGTTCAACGTCTTTGAAACCGCTGCTATTCTCCTCTATCTCGCCCGCAAGTACGACACCAAAGGGATCTTCTCCTTCCCCGTCGGAAGTGACGATGAAAGCGTCATGCTGCAATGGATCTTCTTCGCCGTGCGTGACTTGTGAGTCGATGACCTTTCGCGTGCTCATCACACTTTCCTTGTAGCACGGTGGCGTTGGTCCCATGCAAGGCCAGGGTACGTCACCATTCTCATCTTCCCTGGACATGGCATCGAGCTCGTTTGTTTTTGCCAGCACACCACTTTAGACACTATGCGCCAGAAGATATCCCGTACGGCAAGAAACGTGCGTAGTCGACGCTCCCTCGCTACCGCCTTGGTTCACCCTCTTCCAGGCTATATTGACGAGACTGCCCGTTTGTACAACGTGCTCGACATTCGTCTCAAGGACCGTGAATACCTCGCCGGCTCGGGCAAGGGCAAGTTGAGTCTTGCAGACATCAATGTTTTTCCCTGGTGCGTTGGCCGCCCGACTTTGCACGGTCACTGTCTTATGCATCATCAGGGTCCGTCTCCATAAGTATGCCGGGATAGACACTCTGGACGCCTTCCCCAACACCAAGGTAAGCATCGCACACATCCACAAACCAGAGACAAACCTCAACGAACATAGGCGTGGGTGAAGCGCCTTGAAGATCGGCCCGGCGTGCTAGCTGGACTCCGAGTGCCTGATACGAGCCGTTGAAGAACATGGTGTGGTTGCAAGATGATCTAGTTGTATGAATATAATAGGCCGTTATCCTCTGTTGGACTGCGATGTCAAAGAGTATGCATCTATCACTAGTTTTGTCTCAAGTTCGTTCAGATCGTGCCAACTACACACGATCTGATGGAGCGACGAGTTGGCGAAGTCACCACGAACCTACAGAGGTGTGGAGCGGCCAGTGGTCCAGCGATCTGGGGCTCAGGAAGTCAGTACTTCTCGGAGGGTAGCCAAGCGCACAGGCCAGCATTATGTGCGCTGGTCAAAAATGGATTCAAAGACAGTAAGACCATGCACACAACAATAAAAACCTAGCGCGAAGGTGAAAAATATTTCCGCAAGATCACAAAGGGGCCAGATCTGGCGGATCATATGCATCTGGTGAAAGGACCATCATGGTCAGCATACATAGCGAGCTGAACTCGAGTGGGAAGAACTCAGGCCGCACACTCACAGCCACTGTGCGGTTCGGCAAGGAGATTCGTGATCAAGGACTGCCATGGTAGGTCGCAAGGCCGAGGACCCAAGTTCGGCTGCAGCGCACGACGATAAAAGCTCAGACGTCTCGAAAGGGTGAGTGTGAACTCGGCCGTCCAGATTACCCGTACTAACCCCTTGTCGTGAGCAGCAATGGCAGCAAGTCACTGGAACGCAAGCAACTTTCCAAGTTTCCTGCCTTGCACCTGGCGGTGTTCGTGTCAGCCATCGTTGTGGTGTCAATTGCCGTTGTGGTGGGGTTAGCCATGACGGCGGCCTCAGACAACTTGTCGAAGCTCACCCTGCCCCCTGGTGCTGTGGTATGTCTTTGCTAGTTCCACAGGACGGAATCATTAACAAACTCAGTACATCAATCCCCTAGAATACAATGTCGTGGGTAGAGATTACGCCCAATGGCGTACGAACAACTCTCTCGTTGGGTTTAACCCCACAGACACGACTCCACCCTTCATTCAAGTTTTCGATTTCTCCTTTCTCGGTGTAACGGGTCCGAACGCGCGTATACGGCCCATTGTCTCGCACCCAGGCTATGCCATTGCTCATGAGGCGCCGATCTACGTTCCTGACCTGAACGCCGTCTTTTTTTCCAGCAATGATGGTGGTCCTCTTGGTTACAGCGGCTGGCACAATAATAGTGTCGTCTCAATGCTCAGCATGACGGAAGTCGACAACGCCCTTTCTGCCAGTCCCAGCGGAGTCAATTTACAAATTCAGACCGTGAGCAGCGTTCGACATTCGGCACCAAGACACCGCTCACAATTGTGCAGTTAAACCTTTCTGACACCGTGCAGATGGTCAACGGAGGCACCGGCCCTTACAAGGGAAATCTTCTCTTTGTCACGTCAGGACGTGCCCTTCTGCCCCCCTCAGTTGTGCTCGTGAACCCCCGTCCACCGTTCAACACCACCGTCCTGCTGAACAACTTTTACGGCAAGCAATTCAACGCTTTGAACGATATCAAGGTGCTACCTGGCACCAATATCATGTTTTTCACAGACCCCACGTAAACGTTCTAGAATTTATTCATCTCGGGAAGGGAGGGTTTTGACAAGCTCGTCTAGATACGGCTGGATGCTTGGATTCCGTCCCGAACCAATGCTACCTTCCCAGGTATACCGGTTAGACCCGTCGACTGGTCAAGTACGAGTCGTCGCGGATCAATTCCTGCATCCAAATGGGATCGCCTTTACCTCCGATGGTAGAACTGCATTCGTGTAAGCGGGAAGCGGGCATGTCTACTTACTCCTGCGAGGGTTCACAAACATTTTGCAGGAGCGACACGGGGATGTGTAGTGGTTTGTCAGGAAACAACCAGACGCATCCCGCCACAATGTAAACTTTCTTGCATGTAGTTGCTCTTACGCGTGCTTACCCTGTGCTGCACCAGCTATCAGTATGACGTGGACCCAGTAACACATTCGTTCGCCAACCGTCGTGTCTTTGCCTACAGCGATTCCGGCATCCCAGACGGCATCCAGGTCGACACGAACGGGAACGTGTACTCGGGGTGTGGGGACGGAACGCATGTCTGGAACTCCAAGGGCACCCTCATCGGCAAATTCTTTTTAAACAGCACGTCTGCAAACATGGTCTTTACAAAGTCTGGTCTCCTGGTTTTAGCTGAGGAAAGGATATACCTGGCCAACATTCAGGCGCAGGGTGTCGACTTGGCCGTGTACTAGTACCACTGTGTCTGATGGCCTTGCACGTGACTGATAAGATATTGGCATCGAGCATCAGCGAGTCACCGAGCATGGTTCCAATCAGCGTGTCGACTGCCTACATCTCCGCATCCGCCAACCGCTTTAACCATGGCGCCCATATCTCACCCGACTCTGCCCTTGTGGCATTTGGGACCGGCCGTCTCGTTGCCCTGTGGAACATTGACGCGAGTCGGCCAGTTGTATGCCCGCCTCCCCACAGCTGACGAGATCAGACCCTCTAGGACAAGAGCGACAGGGGTATCCACGAAACTCTGGCTGGTCACGAGGGCTTGGTGACCTGCACACGATTTTTCCGCGACGACTTTCTCGTGAGTGCAGACGACAAAGGGGAGGTTCGGTTCTGGCGAAAGTCTGGGAAAGTATGCATATATGATGGCCCTTCCCATTCTCTCTCTGATGCCTCGATCGATTTCAGTGGAGGGATTCTGCCACCATACATGCGCACTCCCAACCAGTCTCCGCTCTTTCTGTCTGTGGAAGACTCCTGGTGACAGGTAGCTCCGACTCCTCCGTCAAGATATGGTCCGTTATCGACGAAAACGGAATTAGTGCGCAAATGCTTCCTG